>VMKM01000666.1:0-267870 GCA_008360985.2 Macquaria ambigua | reverse complement strand
ACACACACACACACACACACACACACACACACACACACACACACACACAACCTGTCTAAGTCATGAGATATACAGCCCTCCAATGGGATATCCATTTAGTCTATGTTGTAAAATATTGTGATTTTTCTCACTCTCGTATATATTTCTTCGCCCACACAAAGTTTTCCTTGTCTTATAAAAACATATAAAACGTCCCACATAAATGTCCTTATCTTAGCTCCTTAGAAAAAAAAAACATATATTTTTGTAATTGTCCTACTCCGTGCCAAAGCACTTTGTATAAATGAAGGCAACAAGTGCTTATTCATGGCATTTTACCCTCTAAATTTTACCCACAAGTGAATTAAGTAAAATTGGGTGTCACATCTGAATCCTAACAATTAAGCCTTGGTATTTTGTCCTGCTGACGAATCCACAAACCCTGCCCGGCTCAAACAGAGGGATGGTCCTCCTGTTATCTGAAAGTGCCTTTTAATAGCACTGGGAGTCAGGCGTCCCTCAGGCCCCTGCTGACAGAGTCAACACAACCCAGAGCTGCTTTGCAGGTCATAAACACTCTGTTGACAGTGGTCGGAGGCTTATCCTCACAGCAAAGGACAGCGAGCTGGATGTACCAACTCCAAACAATCCCAGCCTGCGGATTTAGAACACAAAGCCCTTGTTAGCAGGTCGACTGCCATTTCCCCTGATTTAAGCGCAATCAAGCGTCACACGATGCGTTTTAATGTATAAAGTGTAAACTGCTGTTGTTTTGCAGCCTCTGCATGATCATCAACAAGTAATCTTGTGTTGGCTAAATGTGTTGTAATCTATTGATAATTAATCCGGGCTGATATGACTAAGAAAACAAGCTTCATATCAGTTAAATGTAGGCCAGAGGTCACTGCTGCTTTGTGCGCTTGGTGTTTTTGCTGCTTCTGCTCTCAGTGAGCAGCTCGCTGAAGCTGCTGTGTGGAGCTGGCAGCTCCGCACAGATAAGTGAGTATATACCCCAGGGGGCCAGAGACAGCCGAACCCTCAGTGGATGAGAAGTGTCTGTGCTGTCAGCTTTGGTTCCCAGCGTGGCCTCTCCTCCTCGGTCGCCCCTCCTGCCCCCACTGAGAGCCCCCCCGCCCTCGGCCCTTTGTGTGTGGACCCCGCACCCTGTGGACTCGCGGCTCTCTGGCCTTTCACATGCGACTGTGTCCAATCACCCCGCTCACCCCCCTCTGAACCCAGATCCTCCATCTCCATCGCCAACCAGCTCCTGACCCTGAGAGAGAGAGAGAGAGAGAGAGAGACACAGAGAGAGAGAGAGACAGAGAGAGAGAGAGAGAGAGAGAGAGAGAAATGGCTATCAATGAGCTGAAGAAAATTAATTGCTTGTATTAAAGACGATGATGGAAAAAGTGGGTTGTACTGTCTAAAGAGACATACATTATAAAGTGTTTATAAGTTGTAACTTGTTATTGTTAATAATGGTTAATAATCCATTTATTAACACTTTATAAAGCAGTAATAAGACATTAAGTAAGACAACATAGCTAACGTCTGGAGGAAGAGGTTGCAGGGGTCTTTCTGTGTGATGAATTAAAGACCTATAGTTGGGTTTAAGTGAAATGGATTTGTTACAACCTGGAAATCCAAATGTTGAACCTATTTAATGACTTATTACTGATCTGCAAGCAAAAATAAATGAAACCCCTTTGAAGAGACTTCACAATGACAGAAAACTGGTACCTTCAGAGAAAAAAAGAAGAAGAAAAGACAGCAGGTCTGTCCAACTCCTGTGAGTGAAAACAGAGTTGAGGCATCCGTCCTTCATCAGTCCCGTCTCCACCACCTCCTCCATGTTGTTTTCCCTCTCCTCCTGTGTCAGAGGTTTGCTGGTTTGTTGGCTTTGGCGCTGACCGCCTGAAGGCCCGCACTGGGTCGACCCAACCTCGGGAGGATTGGATCACACCTTCTACATAGGAGTCAGCTGTCAGATGGTGAGCTGCACCTGCTGTCTGAAGCAGGGTGGGCCCGCCGCCGCCACTGCCCGGCCAATGCTGGAGCACATAATTACTGCCTCAAAGATGATTACACTGTTTACTCATGCCCATACGCACAACAGATGACTGTTTCACACTCGCAGCTCCCTCTCGCCCGCCCCTCTGTGAAGGCGTTTTACCTCGTGATGAGGAAATAGCTGCAGCCAACCAACATTCAGCCCATCCAACCAACAGGTCTGATGCCAGAAATGACCCTGTAGCTATTAGCTGTTCAAACATCCCCCTCCCACATAACTTTAATTCAATTCAATGGGCCCAGTGAGAGATAGTTTAATCTACAAGGTACAGTGTACTCCACTGAAAAAAAAGAGAGAACGGCCTTTATGGCTTTGAGGGAGTGTTGGGATTGAGGCTGTTTGAGTAGTAGATTAAACTGAGATAGTCAGTTATGAAGACTAGAGTAGTGTTTCTGAGAGTGTTATTAGTTTTATTTACATGGGCTTTCTTATGATGATCAACTGCCTGCATGAAAATACAGTTTATTGTAGATCACAAATAAAACCTTGTTATTTGATCCCTTCCCTGCTCATCACGGTTGCTAAACCGTACAGCATGACAGGTGAAATATTTATTTTTTTAGCAATTAACTAATTCACACACACACACACACACACACACACACACACACACACACACACACACACACACACAAATACATCTAGTGCTTTTGTATTTTATTATGACATTTATTTTTGGGTTAGTTTCCACTGCTATAATTTGGGTTTTAAAGATTTTTATTATGTTATTGTATATATTTGTCTCTAACACGTTATCCCTTATATCAGTGTCATTTGTAGGTCAATAAATAAATTAAAATTCAAACTTAAAAGAAAACAAGAAAGAAAGCAAAAATGCACTGATTAACCCCCCATAAAAGCCCTTATTGTGATGTAAATGTGCATCATGAAGTTAGTATTAAACAAAGGGAAGAGTGTGTTCAGGTGGGTTACATCCTGATAACAATAAGTCACAGATAAGTGTGCGCAGAGGAGGAAGGAGGAAGTTTGTTTTTTTTCTCCTAGACTGTAAAACTTGTTAATGCACAGTCTATATGGGTAACACCCCCCTCCTCCCTCTCTCTCCCTCTCTCCCTCCCCTCTCCAGGAGCCGTGTTGAGCTGTGGGGCTGGGACATTCCTGGTTTGACGACCAGCTCCGCCGCTGCCATGATTTGCTGAGCAATTCGACACTGGCTTCAAAGATGCGTGTGTGGAGGACGAGGAGGCAGCGGTAGAGAGACGGAGAAGTTACAATAACGGGTTAGACAGACAGACAGACAGAGAGAGAGACAGAGAGAGAGACAGAGAAAGTGTGTGTGAGCGCACCAAGCCGGGACGTAACGCTTTTATCCAAACACGCGGACTCCAAACTTCCCAAGAGAAAACTCTCCACCACCTCAACTCGAGTTTAGACCAGGGGGAGTTGTCGCACCTTGGCCCCGAAGCCTGCGCTGCTCTGCGGGTCCGAAAACTCTCTTCCCCCCCCACACCTCCGCCTGTTTTCATGTTCCTCCTGTCGTCTCGCACTTTGAGCCCGTGTCTAATGGAGGGCCCCGTACGGATTTGCCTCCAGAAGAATGCGTTTTGCTGCTAATTCACCCGACGGCTCGCAGCTTTTGCCCTCCTGCAAGAGAGGTAAGGACGGACGGACGGAGGGGAGTCCCGGGCCGGCTGGCTGCCTGGCTGGCTGGCTGACTGGGAGCGGGTTGGGGGAGGCTTCGGTGTGCGCACCAGGCCAGCTGGGCTTCTCTGGAAATAACAAAAGAAAAAGTGACGTTCAAAAGAAGCTGAGAGCTCCACGGTGACGCTTTAATCTGTTAACCAAACATTACCGTGTTTTCTTAACTTTGTATTGTGGTGGAAGTGGAGACCAGCGGCACGGAGTGGCAGCAGCTCTGTGCTCAGTGTGTGTGGCAGTCCGGTAAACGGGGGCGCCCGTGTACGGAGAGTAATATCATGTGTGTGTATATCCATAAATTACTTGTCCACATTATAGATTATGTGTAGCCTACAACTGCATGTACATTACTTACTCTAAATAACCTTTATACACTCATTTTCACCTTTCCACCTCATCACAATGACAACACTTGATTACTGAAAACTAGATTTTCTAGACTAGTTTGTATGAAGTGTCAGAATATGAAGCTGTACTATAGTCTGGATTTTGCTGACTTCAGGCTTTGTTAGATTATAATCTGCAGACAGAAAAAGAAAGTCCTCATACAAGACTGAACAGCATTTTTGTGTAAAACCATGCTTTATATTTTGCTAAAATGACACCCAAAAGCATTCAAATTAGCATTATTATTCAGGAGTTATCTTTATGCATTCTGACACAGCTCAGCTCTGTTGTCTCTGAGGTGAATGAAACGCAAGAAAAGGCATAAATATTTGTTTGGTAAACAGTTCTGGAAGGCAGAGACTTCACTTAACATCCCAGTTGAAAGCAGATGGCCTGTGGGCTGCAGTTCTGCTTTGAAAGATGAAAGAACATTTTTAGAAATGGCAAATATGTCCCCCTCCACTGACACACTGGTGTCACGGTCATAAAAGGTGGAAATGCACTGGGGATATGTGAAACATTACTTTGTTCTAAAGCTAAACTTCTTTTTAATTATGGATCCGCTTTAGGAGCCAACTTTCTGCCACATTTACCACTGTGCAGAAACATGGTGGCTTAGACTAATATTTGAAGTTGTGATTTTTTTCTTTTCCCTCTCTCTCCAAAGACAGAGAGCCTTTTATTGTTTTAGATAAATCCCCTGGGGGTGTCTAAATGTTGGTTTGGTTAATCTATGTTAGAATTGCTCTAAAAATTGGCGAGTGCACAAATGACTGTGCAAAGTGTACAAAAGAAACGGTGCCTGCTTGAATGAAGTTGTCATTGTTTACTGATTGGGAACGTGCTTCTTACTGATTTTTGATTTGGGATAAAGTGTAAGTTTAGTTCCACAAATGATAAAAACTCCAGAGGCAAAAGGGAATCTTTAAAAAACACTGTAAAGAGAAAAGATGCAGGTGTGTGTACGTAATCTGATCAAGATCATCAAACTGCTTTTGCTTTGTTTCTTCAGCATCTCTCTCTCATTTCAATGTGGGAAATATTCCAAAAACAAGAAGGAAAATTTGATGTGTCTCATAAAAAAGACGCCCCCATTAACAGCTCAGAACTGGGTGTGCATGAGATTATTCTGCCCAGGTCTTTCTGTGTTGTGATCTGCACCGCTGCACTTCAGGAATTTTTGAGGATGACATCTAAAAACTGTATAGTTTTTGAGTCATTGACTTTCTTTTAGAATTTTAACATTAATCCACATTGTTAACATTTAAATTTCTTTGTTTTTTTAATGACAAATAAGTTAGTTTTGTACTGTGTTGCTCAAACGTGCAGTACATCATGCATTATACATGCAGATATAAATGTAAGAGGATCGTAAATATACAATATTCAATGATAATCCAAGACGAGACGTTTGCTCGAGTCTTTCAGAGCCCAAGTAAAAAGGATGACAAGAGTAAAAGTGATAGTAATGATGTGGCTGCCGAGACAAGTTCCTCACTTTTTTTCCTCAAGTCATTTCCTCTGTCTGCTCTTCACCCCTATCATCAGAGCTTCACAGGGACTTTTGTTACATAGGGGTAACTCTCAGAAAACTGCACACTTAAAAGTTCTCGAGAACAAAGTCTTGAATGCCTCTCGAATGCATGACATCCAGTCAGTGGGACACACATGGCTGCTCTCAGATAAAACACTTTCAAGTTCAAACAGTTGCTCATGCATTGTTGCGTTGGTGGGGGACAAGAAGACACTTCCGATGCCTTTCAGATCCTTTCAGTGCTCCCCAATATTGGGTGAGCTTTTGACAGCGGCAGAGGGAGATTTGCTCTTTTGTGTTGAGGCTCGGACACTGACGGCGTTCACTTTAAAGGAGAAATCCTCCCTCAGGTTCTGATACCGAGTCTGCTCCAGGAGTTTTTTTTTTAGTAAGGTGTTTAGTAGTTTATTTTTTCCTTCAACCTGCTTCATTTTAACTCAATCCGCTCCATGATTTCCCCCATTTCCTTGAATACCCTTCTCCCTCGCTCTAACTGCATTGGCTGCGTTGCACTCTGGCCAGTCTATGGAGAAATTGCTTGTCCTTTGTTGCTGGGAATATTTCAGCATGGCATCTTGTTATTGAACAACAGAACAGACAAAGAAATCCAAGCTACATTAGCAATAGCTGGTTCAAGCTGAACGTAAGGACCAGGGGAGTATTTTTAGTATAAGGGAACATGTTATTGTGTGGGATTTTCCCCACAGTAACTTCGTATTGGGAATGTGATTGAATCAGACAACGACTGAGCCTCAGAGTCATTTAATTTCAGCATCGGCGTGTTTTTGTGACTCGTAGGGAAATTAATAAACCATTAGTGGCCCGGCTCTTATCAGACAGACCCGAACAAAGCACAACTATGCCATTAAGCGAGTTCGAATAATGTTTGAGCCATTAGGGTGCTCGCTAATGATAAACACATGTTGCTGTAGGAGAACTATGTTAAGTGGGCAATTTGAATGTAAGCATGTGTAATGATACCAGCCCCTGCTCTCATAATGGCTCTCTTGATTTTTTCTGATGCAGTATTATAATCACACAGCCACATACGCTCCAACTATGACAAAAACAATGACGGATTGTTGAATAGTAGCAGTTGAGGTAACACTTGGCTGTCCATAGTAACGAGGAGGTTTTATTAAAGGTCAAACCAGGAAGTTAGGTCGTATATGAGTTAAAAGCTTGAGAAACGTTTTGTTAGTACTGATACGATTAGTTGATCAGTTAATTGCTACTTTTGATAAGCGATTAATCCTTAAAGTCTTTAATAAAAACAAAAAAACTGCCTTACATTTTCTGGTTTCAGCTTCTAAAATGGGAAGATTTGCTGCTTTTGTTCTGTTCACGTCATCGTAAGTTTAATATGTGCAGGGTTTGGACTGTTGGTCAAACAAAATTTGAAGCAAGTTGAAGACATCACTTTGGGCTCTGGGAGAATGAGATTGGCATTTTTCACTATTTTCTCACAGTTTATAGAATGAACAAAAATCGATAAATCAAAAAAATAGTCGGCAGATGAAAATAATTGTTAGTGTCAGCCCTACTTTTATCTGTTAAAGAGTTTCAGTGATGGATAAGTGGATGAATGTCTATGGAGGTGAGTGTGGTGGGAGAGGGTGTGTCTAAATGGGTGACTAAAGTATATTTTGGGAACCTCCCACATTCTCCCGTTTTCTAGGACATACAGATTTGAGGCCGGGCGGCAAACCTCAGCCCTGGCCCTAAAGCAAATGGAAGTGAATTTAAAACCTAAATCACAATGTGGTTTGGTTGTTTATTTGGTTTCACGTTGTGATCTGTCATTTTATTGCTCCAAAGGACCAACCTTTGGCTGAGAAAAATGTTTTGAGAGTCATAAAACAGGAGAAAAACCTGAATTTTTCATCGTCATTGTCACAATATTTTGACAGCTAGAATTAAGTCTTACTCATTTTCTAAATCTCTGATGGCTAATCCATTTCAGCTTCTTAGTATAATAAAGTGCAATTTAGTGGACTGTTGAATGTTTGACGTTTAACCCTCCAAGCAACTATTCCTAAACTAAAACCTGGCTTGTTTTGAACTCTTGACACATAGCCCTCCTTTTACTCTCATTGCTCAGGGATTGAGTCATACTGCAGCGTTTTTCCCCATTTTTTAATGCTGGCCTTTACTCTGCGAGCTTCAGCTCCCATTTGTCAAGGACAGACCCAGAGCTCAGGCCTCATTAGATGGACAGAGGGGAGTTTTGGGCAGCATGCCAAAGAGCCCCCATGTTCAAGGAGCCAGGGGGTGCTGATTGACAACACCCAGCAGCCATGAGCAGGGGGTCGATGGGAAAGATGGGCAGGTCAGAGAAAGAGTTTGAGTTCTTGTGACTGCTGGGTTGGTGAGTGCACCCTGCAGCTGCAGCGCTAACAAAAAAAGACTTTACTTTCCACCCTCTGTTTCCCTCCCTAAATTTATTCTAGGAACAAGCTGTGAGTGGAATTGGATAAATTGGAGCCGTGTTGTAAGTAGCCATGAAGGCAAACGCAGTAGCTGAAGGTGTCACTCGTGTTTACATGAAGCTGTCATTAGTAGCACTTCTTATCTGCTCTGAGCTCACAATGTCATTATTTTAACTACACAACGCATATGTCTCTTAGTGGGACCCCCTCCCCATTTCTTCCATGTTCCCCTACTCTGACAGATGATCCAAACAGCCCGCCACTGACTCGCTTTACTATGCAAGCATGTTACTCCAGCAGGTTACAGATGGGCTGCGTGCATCCTCCCATACAACTCCTCTGAAATGTCAAAGGTGAGCTGACTGTTGCCCGATGTATACACCGGCTTTCAACAGATGGTCGTATTGAGTTTCTAAAAATCCAGAACCTTGAAGGACCTGAAACTGGATAATGACTTTCGAGAGATTTTAGAAATGAAATGAGAAACATCGGGGCCTAATTGTTAAGAGAAACAAACAGTTTTTGGAGCAGCAGAAACAGATGTTCCAGCCAGCCACCGAAATGCAGCGGGACGGAACTGTGCAGGCTGGAGATAGGCAGGGCGAGGAGGCCTGCTTCATCTCTGAAGATGGCTTGTTTTCTGTTAATGTAATGGAAATACAGGCCTCGACTAAATATATATGTCTCTGTTCTCAATATGATAAGGGAATGTAAACCAATACCACACACAGCGCTTTGAGGAAAAAACACACTGTCCAGGCGGGTACAGTTAATGAAAATACCTTAACAGCAGATGGTTGACACAGAAGGACACACTTTGATAGAGACCATGATTTTTACTGTAGGAAAAGATGATGTATTGTAGGCTCGGATCAAATCTGATACGTAGCTGGTAGGCTTGATGAAAAGACCAAAAGACTACGACAGGCTGCAAAGTACTTTGTCGGTCTTGAGCCGTTTATAGCACATTGCAAGTCTTTTTTAGCCTCACGGTTTGAAGTTTGTTACTTTCTGTAGACGTCTTTTATTATGTGCTCCTAATCATTTGAGGGAGTGCTTTTTGGCTTGTGTATACTGTAATATATGTGCCTTTAACATGATGCAGAACACCGCATGCATGAGAGAGAACAAAAAGTTCCTCAGGAGGGTTCGACGTGGCATTTCACACAATACTCGCCTCTCGCCAAAAACAACAATTTTTCTTATAATTGTCAAGTAAATACACGATGAGACCCATTGTTCCGCAGCCTTGTCTTGCGTAGTTTTCTAAATGATTCCTCAGCCCTAGGGAAGATTTCAGGGAGTGAACTTCTGAACCAGACCCTTGCTGACAGCTCTCACAGAAAAGTATTTCAGCAAGGGGATTTTTTTTTTTTGCATCCTCAGCATCTTCCTGTTTGCAAGATTCATTTCTTTTTCCCTTCCTGAAACTGACCCTACTAAATATGCCTGACTTAGTCCGTCGTCTCAGCGCGGGCCCCAAGAGTTAGTCTTTTCTTCTTAAAACTGTGAGCGACCACAGCTTTCTATTTCAAATGTTGAACCAATAAGTCACATCTGACATGGGTTTTCTGCGAACCAGAATGTGTGTGCTGTTGAAAAGCCAGCGCAAGGATCAGCAAGACTATATTAAGGCAAAACTAGTGGCTGGCACTCCCCTCCGGCTGACAAACAGGCTACTTGTTTGAAGGGCTGTTTTTCTCCCAGATCAGAGTGTGAGGCAGTGTGGGTACTGCTGCTGCCTGCCTCCGGGCCTGTGGTTGTGGGTGCCATTTTGGGCCTTCCCTGCGCCAAGATGTAGCCCCTTAGGGAGCAATGGAACCCCTTATTTATAAAAGATATTCAAAGTGAGCGGAGGAATTTAAGTCAGAAGGTTGGTCCAGCCTTCTGCATTGTTCTGGGAACGTTTTAAGATTGTAGTACTATACCGCGGGGTCCTTGTGATGGATGGAAACACATCTCTGGTTTGACTGACGTTAATCAAGTGAAATAAATCACTGTCATCTCTTTGTGGTGCACTTACACAGTAGCAAACGCACACAAACCTACACAGAATGGACCAAGTTAGCATACGCCATGGTTTCTGTATTATCGCTATGTTGTGCTGTTGTCATGAGGTTGTGTTTCTCTTGGCGCACATCAGAGCACTATGTCATCTGCCAAAAGCTCTTCTCACCTCCAGCGCTGCAGCAATGGAGCAGCCCGGACCCCTAAATATGTTGGAGAGGTTTTTACGATTTGACCAAGAGCCAAAAGTGGAAACTCTGATGATCTGTGTGTTGACGTATCACCACCAAGTTTGTTTTGTGATCACTCGATTGCCGCACAACAAGCGTGGAGTGTTACAAGGCGAGATGGATAAACATTTAGACAAACTAAATAAAGCATTCACACACTCTGTTTAGGACTGCATATTTATCTTTGGGTCTTCAAACTTGTACGTACAAGGGAGCTGGTTTGTTTGTTTGGGTTTTTGCAAGAGATTTGTGGATTTGTGTTTGTTTTTGTTCTGCCGACTGGCTGTGGAGTTCAGGTTTTCACAGACAAGGCTTTCTGTCCCATTCCCCCCCCGTGAATATACGGCCATCGCTCCATTATATTTACAGAGTCAATTTATCATCCTGAGAAATGGAAATAATTTGTGTGTACCCTCTTTCTCACGCCTTTCAATTGACAAACAAAGAAGAGGCAAACACCCTGAAAGCAACCAGTTTTAGTTCTGATTGGTTTTAAAGTACTGACTTAGCTAAACTGTGTTTCTTGTTAGCATTTATTTGGACACCCTGTCATCTTGTTTTTGTTGCACATGTTTGAAATTACATTATTCAATATATGTTTTAGTTTGAAAGTACTTCTGGTCGGCAGCCAGGGACCTTTCAGGAGGAGACTGAACAGAAACTGTTGTCTGCGTCTTTGCTGCTTGTTGCCGTAGAGACACAGCCAGTGATGGAATCCAGGAGAGTTGGGGAGGGACGAAAGACCGAGAGCACAGAGGGGAGAAAGGGTGGGGACAGCTGGATCAGATCACTGTATGCCCATAGTTCACAGCCCACACAACAGCGTTTAAAAAAAAAAAACACAGATAGTAGTGTCTTTACTCCCCAAAAGAAGGTGGACATTTTCAAGGCATTTCTCAAATTTGATCATTTTTTCCTTTCCTCCCCTGCATCAACGCGTTTTCCCATCATCTCTCTAATCAAGGCTGATATTGAGGAATGTGAATCTGTGGCCTCCTCTGCCTCGGTGCCACGGCTGCACAATCCCAGCTCCCCTCTCGCCTGGCGTGATGAATCAGACTCTTGGCACATGTTGGAGATCAGTGTTATAACGCACCCTGCGGGCAAGACGGCCTTCTTGTGCATTCCTCCTTTCCATCAGAATTACCTTTTCGTCTGAGCAGACGTTCCCCTGTGGGCTGAAAGGCCTGTGAAATCAGCCGGAAGGGCCCAGAGAGCTCCGACAATGGGTAAGGGTTGTTAGTTACATGCGCTTTGCAAAAGGTCTCGAGGTGGCCTTGTATGGTGGCGATACCCGGGGATCTGTTTCCAGTGTCCGAGGCCGCTATTGAGTTTCGCCCCTGTGGTTAATCCTGCTGTTCAGGACCTTGGGAAACAACCGTACCTCCCCACCCTCCTGTCCCTCCCCCTCACAGATTCCCAGGAAAAACAAGACATTGCAGAACAATCTCCAATTAAGATGGGTCTTACATACTGTACCATTCAGTCCCCACTCTCTCTCCCCTCTGTCTCAGTCTCTCTACCTCCCTCCCTTTCTCTCCCCGCTCAGCTCTCTGTTTGTGTCCTCGGCCAACAGGCCTGGGGGTAGAATTAGCGCTGTCTCCCAGGTCCCGGCCCTGGCACTTTGGGAGGGTCGGGCTTTGGTGAACGGAGATGTTGGGGGCAGGAGGGGGGGCATGTGTGTCCTTGGTAAACAGGGCTTTGTGGGATGTGACTGTCTGATCCCCGGGGGCCTCTCCTTTCATTCCTCCCCTCGTCTGATCCCACACCACGGCGGTGTCGTCAGGGCTGCGGCGTCGCTGGGTTCTGGGACCCGCCTGGCCCCGCCGTCACCCTGCGCCTCCCGGATTGCTTATGCTCTGTCCTCCTGCAGACGCACGCACAGACAGACGGCAGTGTCTGAAAAACAGACTGTCCTTGAAGATGTATCTCATTTGTCTTCTGCTGTCACACTCAGTTTAAATGATTTATTGAGGAGACTTGCATTAACTTTCCGCAGGATGTCAGGTTCAGACAAGGGCAGTCATTTTGTATTATGGATCGACTAAACCCACTGAATGTGATTTTCTCCTTACTTCTCGTTGTAAAACAAAAAGGACACCTCTTCTTTCCCCTTCTAATTCCCTTATTTGATTCCAAATCATGTCTCTCTTTCTCTCCCTTTCTTTAGCTCACTCCCCTTCTCTAAGTCTGTCCCACTTTTAATAACGTCTCAGTCTTTAATCAGACTGAGTTAGGCCATACCAGAGGCCCAGTGTTTCCACTCATTAGTTTCCTCCATGGCCCTGGGCTGCCTCAGTGGGCTCACCCAGACCAATAGAAGAAGCCCATAATGGTCCCCTAGAGTCTCTTCTCTCGGGAGGCTCTTCCCAAGTTTCTGGGCCGAGCTGAATGTAGTTAGGCTGAATCATCAGTCACTTTTGGCAGACATGGATGCGCGCTCAGCCATTATCTGTGCGTCTCTATCTCCGAGCCAAATAAAGAGGGAGGAGAAATTAGTCGGGGCTTGGCAACTTTTCACCTCCCAGTGAATGTTTCACCTCTTTATACCCCCATCTCCTTTTACTCCTCTAACAGCGAACCTTTCTTTCTATTTTCTCTTGTTTGCTTTTCCCCCCATTGCCTCTCATCTTCTTGTTTTGAATTTATCTCCCATCTCCTGTGTGTGTGTGTGTGTGTGTGTGTGTGTGTGTGTGTGTGTGTGTGTGTGTGTCTTTCTATGTGTCCGTCTCTCTCTCTCTTTCTGTCTGTGTGTGTGTGGAGCTGAGGAATGTGTGCACTGCAGATCCTCTGTCCGTGAGATGAGGGGCGAGTGCAGACAGGTTTGGGGTGTAGCATGTGAATCAGCTTCAGCGCACAGGTCAGATTAGACCATCATACCAGAAAAGACTTGCTCTTTCTCTTACACCCCACTGCTCCCTTTCCCTTAACGTCTTTATCTCCAACTCGGAGCTTCCAGGCATTTCTCACAATTCTCTCTTTTTTTTTTTTTGAAGATAAACCTTTCTGATTTGTTGGATTTGTACCACTCTGGTATTGATTGCCGGAGCAGTCAGGATTGGCTCCTTGATATCGAATGAGCATTGGAGCTGCTTGGTGTGTGCTGCTGGCTTTTATTCAGCTGTGCAGTCTTGTGAAGTGGAGAGGCCAGGCCCCCGCTGCAGTCAGCAGCACCAGTTGTGACCTGTTCTTCCTCTGCCCTCCAGGTCTTTGATGCTCCGCCGCGTTGCTTTTGTCCCTGTTTACCCAATATGACAGGGATATGGGCCAGCCCCACATGCAGGCAGATGGGGCTTTAAGTAGTTCCTGCAGAACAGAGGTCAAAAAGAAGTGCAGGTGCTAAGCCCTCCAGATCTCGAACCCCTTTCCCTTCCCTGAGGGCAGCCTGTCAGTGTGTTTATTTTCTCCTGTGTCATCACCAGGGATCCCTCTTGTCCTACAAGGGGATATATGGTGCTATTCCTGTGTCTGAGTTTTGTATTACTCCCAGGATGGATAAATAAAGGTGCAGTCTCTCAACAGTATATGTCGACTATGGATTCCTCTGGAAGGGAACTTGACAGATACAATACAAAAAATACAAAAAAAACAGAGTTACAAAGACTGAATGAGGGACACAAGCTGTATAAGAAAACTGCTGTTTTTTCTTGTTTTCACACACTTAAGCCAGGTGTCAGTCAAACATTTCCCAAACATACATGGGTCAACCCCCACACCCAAAAAAAATAGGAACTTTTCCACTTGAACTCACTGACACTAACCTCATTTATTTTCATAAACTGTCCCTGTGTCTGTATATCAGCTTTCAACGGCGCAGCGTCTGTTTTCTACGCAGGATGTCTCTTCAATTTATAGCTGGTCAATCCCGCCCGAGAATGGCCATGCATCTACAACATAAGTGCAAAAACAGAGAGAGTAACAAGATCAGATTTGGGATAGGAGGAGGAAATCTGGAACACAGGATTTTTTTCCTCTAAGTAGTGTAGTCTGGAGTTTTGAGAAGGAGAGCAGAGGAGTGAGGGAGTGGGCTGGCCGCAGATCAACACTGGACCAGAGGAGACGGCTCTCCGGCCGATCAGACTTCATTTGACAGGGACTTCCCCTTTGTCAAAGGGCCACTCCAGCTTTTGTCTGGGCGTCTGCTCAGGAGGAAGCGGGACTTGCCTTTCCATGCAGCCAGCGCTGCCAACATCAGGACGACTCTGTGTGATGAGGGATACAAGATATCCTCACAGTGTCTGTCTCCACTGAGGCGGCTGCATGGTGGCGGATGTCAGAGGAAAGCCAAACAGATAAGAAAGCAGGAATGATGCCCCTGTGTTTCCTTGTTGCGCCAGATCGATGGGCCAGATAGGCAGCTGTGTGTGTGTGTGTGTTTACACAAGGGCACCCAGTCGGAGCTGTAGTGCCCAACTGCTACACCCACTGGGAGGAAGTAACTGGTTAAAATAAGAGAGAGAAAGAAAGGTGGCTACAGAGAGAGGGACTTACAGAATCACCTCCAGTTTCTCACCATACCGTGTGCCAATCTGCCTGCGCTTGGCTGTGCATTTTTATAGCGCTGTTGTTATTATTGTAATTATATATCATTATTCCGGCAGAGAGAGAAAGATAGTTTCCACTGATGACATGGAGGCAGTGTGCAGGGCCTGTTGCAACTCGTGGGATGGAGAAACGCTAGCCTGTGAGATTTGGGTTTGATCTGCCTGAATGAGCATGCACACGCTTAAACTGGAGCCTGAGATGCAGAGCGTACACCACATACATAATGTAGTATGTTCAGTCATGAAGTCAAAATTACAGATTGTTGTTCCTTGTTGATGTTGTAGCAATTCAGTCAGAATCAAGCTGACTCTATTGAGAAAGCAGCATGGCTGTGTTTTTACCAGTTTCTAATGTATCTTTTAAGCACTTTTACTCCTGTTTTCTGGGGAATGTTTGGTCATGTGTGTAAAAACTGTGTGTGTGTGAGTGAAACAGAGAGAGCTGGAGGTGACCTCTGGGGGCTGGTCCAGGGCCACCAGACACCCGCTGGTTCACCCTCTCTCTCTGCTCCTTCATGACCTTTGACCTCAGGGTGAGAAGGGGGCGTGAGCCAGGAGCTGGGAGAGTTTATTATTTCCTGCCTCTTCTCTCCTCCTCCTCCTCTTCTCAGGATGCCCTCAGAGAGAGAGAGAGAGATGAAGAGAGTGAGAATGAGTATATGGATAAAGCATCTGTGTCTCATTGGTTAGATCACAAGAGGAACAAACATCCCACTAGCATCACTTTGCATCTTTTCCAGATTGTCAAATGTCAAGATTTGCTGCTTTTCTTTGTTTCATATAATTTTAAATTAAATGTCTTTGGATAGTCTTTGGGTTTGGACAAAAAAATATGGTCACCTTGAAATCTAAGACATTTTGATGGGCAATTTTCACAATTTCTTTAGAGAAAAGTAATAAACAGGTTAATTGATAATGAAAATAACTGGTCATTGCGGCCCTACACAAAACTGTTAGTGTTACGCTGTAACTGTCACTGGGACCAACTTGTCATTTACTGCAGCCTTGAGAGGAGGCTAAACAAATTGACCTGCCTGAGTGTCGAGCAGATGAAACAATGTTTAGGTTGGATAATGGGGGGATAGAAACCTGTTCAGCTTCACCGATCCCATCCAGACATCATCCTTTTAATTTGACCCACCCTTCAGCCCCGGTTGGCCCTTCCGCTAACGTCTGCGAGCCACCGAAGCGCCAGTGTGAATATCACAGCTGGACGGCCATTGTCCCTCCGGCCTCAGGCTCAAACCCTGGTTACCAACCAGGAACCTGGGATCAAAGCTTGCCCGGATTACTCTTAGAAAAAGGAGGAGGAGGTGCCGCAGTTGGAGGGGGTCGGGTTGAAAAGGATAGAGGAATGCTCCTAATTACGTGCCCTCCAGTGTGTCTGGGCCTGCACTTCAGGCTACAGAGAACCTATGAGGAAGCAACACAGTGTGACAAGAGAGTGATATTAAGAGTGAGGCGACAGTCTCTCCACAGCCACTCCATTAGCGGGAGATCTCAGCGGCCCAGTGGGAGAGAGAGGCAGGGGGGCAAAGAGGCTGGACATTCCAGCCTCCGTGGAGACACTGAAGTGGGTGAGAAGAGGGGTCAGAGGAGAGGGTGGGAGGTGGAGATCAAGGAGTGTGTAAAGAGGATGTGTCGTGAAGATTAGAAGGATTGTCGTACAGGATTCATTTGGAACCTAATAGATTATTTTTCCCTGCTCGGATCCACCTCTGAAATCCTCCTCCAGCTTGTTTTGGCATTTATTTCTGTCTCGCCTCTTCTTTTGCTCATGCGGATGCTGTCGTGTTTCCATGCAGAGCTCCGGTTTGATGTGTTTTTCCTCTCTTCTGTGTGTTGCAGGTTTGCTGAACAGACAAGTGCGTGCGCGCTGGGCAACACGGCTGCTGGCAGGGGTCAAAGTGCACCATGGACAGTGGCCTAAGGGTCCTCCTGTCCACTGTGCTGTGTCTCAGCCAGTCCCTGCTTATCAGCTGCTCGTGTAAGTTGCTATCCTACTCTCAGCTTATTTTTATATTAACAATGCAGCAAATGATTGTGCAATATAAAAGGTGTCCCTCATGGTGATGACAGCCAACTCTGCAGCTCTAAGCAGCTTTCATACATGCATTTATCAGTTTCTAGCAGCATCATGGCAGCTGTTTTTAGCAAAAAAAGCTCTGGTAAACCCAGTATACGCCTAATGCCCAGCACCAAACGGCAGACAGATTAGTTGGTGAAGAAAGTGGTAAGCTAAAGAGCAAGATATTTTTATTAGGAGTCAACCATGACTCCAAATTAAGGCTAATGTAGCTCTGTGTCTGCAGGGCTGTGTTTCTCAGCTTGCTGAGGAGTTTCCAGCTCCCAAGAGGCCAAAAACTAAATGATTGCAAAAAGTAATAATTTGTGCCTTTTTAATACTCTTTTTGGTTCGAAACATCTGGTGTTGGGGTAGGTCTATCCCGTCGTCCAATAGGATACTAAAGAAGCAAATAGCATGATAGCCATCACGGCAGGGAAAACAAGGGCTGGTCCCTCGTAAAAGTCAAACTTAATCAGGAGAAAGGATAAAAACGTGAGCGCTAGCCATATGGTTTTAGTAGACATTGCACATTTAAAGGGTCAGTTCACCCAAATTACAAAAAAAGTATTTCTCACTTACCTCAAAGCCATGCAGATAGTTGTTTGTCCAGGAGATACCTGTGTGTCTCTTGGTGTTCTTTGAGCAGCTCCATTGTATTGTTCTGGGTGGAGGCAAAAATATATCTGCATGAGAATATGCGTTTTGTACTTTGAGCTAACCAACCATATATAACAAAATGAGTGATTCAAAATTCTGAACCTGTTTTTCTCTCCTCACCAGCTCAATACCCCTCTTTCCGCTCTGAGCCGGCCTCCTTGGTCCAGAGTCGAGGCTCTGTTGCTCGTCTGCACTGCTTAGTAAGTCCTCCTTCAGCTGTGGTTTCCTGGCGCTTCAGAGGCCTTCCCCTGGACCAGGACACCCTGCCTGGTGTGGAGCTCAACGAGGGCTCCCTCACCATCTCCTCCCTTAAGCCCAGCCATGCTGGCGTCTATCAATGTGTGGCACACTTAGACCACGGGCCGGCCATCGCCAGCCGCCACGCGCGTGTGGCCGTAGCAGGTACGGATACAGAGAATTACCCTTCTGTTCATACTTGTACTCACTTCAAAGCAGAGGGGCAAAGAAAGAGAGGAAGCTGCCTTGAGAAAAGGAAGGCCATTTTGTGAGTGTTGAACACTCCTCGGCTGCCTGCTGCTGAGTGGCGGAGGGGAAGGAAGCAGTAGGAGTTTTTATTCGGGCACCCTTCCAGATGCCTCTTGACCGGCATCCTTAATGAGCCTTGGGCTTTCCTGTGTGGTGTGCTATGTTCCTGCTGGGATGCTGCTTGCTGTTGGACACTACACTAAGGGGTTGACCCTGATCTGGAACTGTATCAGACATGAATAGAATCACTCACTGCAACAATAAACAAACCCAGTGATCCAACACAAACAGCTGAACTCAAGTAGCGCTGTTTGCCTTCGTTCTTGACTGCTGATACTCAGCACATATTAAATGTTAAATGTTTTTTCTCTGTCGCTGCAGAAATATCAGAATATGAAGATGGCCGACGGCGGTCGTTATCAGTGCAGGAAGGCAGCACTGTTCTTATAGAGTGTCCTCTACCGCACAGCGTCCCTCCAGCCCTTCCCAGACTAAGAGTACGAGGGGAGCGGATAGAAGTGTCAACAGGTTTGTTAGAAACCAGCAAATAAACTTTACTTTTTTTGTATTCTGAATAATACCTTTCACTAGAAGTTGGCAATATGACAATATAAACTGAGAGACACTAGAAAGTGAAAGATTTTCTATACTATTTATGCTGTTATACTATTATAATATTTAATATTTATAATATTTCTGGTTGTATTAGGCTTATCTACACAATCTACACTATCTTGATACTGAAGTTCTCTGTACTATTAATGAAACTGTTGTTTCTTTCTCTTTTCAGATGACTATTTAGTTCTTCCGTCTGGAAACCTCCAGATTATTTCCGTTTCAGCCCAGCACCAGGGCATGTATAAATGTGGTGCATTCAACCCCGTTACTGGGGAAACCGTCATGCAGCCACATGGGACTAAGATATCAGTGAAGCGTAAGTCTGATGACATTTAATGTAAGATTCAGAATGTCTTTATATCTCTCTATATCTCTACTAATGGTTCATTTGTTTGTTTAGATTCAGACTCCTCCCCCCCTGTTCGGATAGTTTACCCCACCGCCCCAGTGACTGTGTTGGTGCAGCAGTCACAGCCGCTGATGCTGGAGTGTGTCGTGTCTGGTAGTCCTGCACCAGTAGCCAAATGGTTTAAGAACGGTAAGGAGGTGACACCGGGGCCTTCTCACCAGCGTCAACACAACAACCTGGCCTTTGTTACGGTGACGAGGACTGATGAAGGGAGTTACACCTGTGCTGCTGAGACCGAGCAGGGGACGACTGTGATCAGCACTAACTATACTGTGAATGTTCTTGGTAAGAAAAAGACGAGAAAGGGTGTTGGGGGGGGTGTGGGGACTGTTTGCAGCAGACCTCATGGAGATGTTAATCTTTCGGCCTCTCCTCCACAGAGCCCGTGTCTGTCACGGAGGGCCTGACCGACCAGCTCGTCTCTCTTGGCTCCTCCGCTCGTTTTACCTGCGCGGCAAAAGGAAACCCTTCCCCAAACATCACCTGGCTGTTCAACGCTGACCCCATCACCCCGTCGCACCGCTTTCAGATCTCTGGATCCTCGCTTGTTATTACAGACGTGACACCACAGGACGATGGTGTGTTTCAGTGTCTGCTGGACAACGGGATTGGCTCGGCGCAGTCATATGGAATGCTTACGACGCAATCAGGTACATATCAGTTATCTTAAACTAAGCTTAACTAGCTTGTTTCTTAGGGGGTTAGGAGTTATTTTCGTTGTTGATTAATCTGTCAAAAAATGTTTTTGTTTTTATTAGTTAGTCTATAAAATGTCAGAAAATACTCAGGATGTGTGAATGTTCACAGAGCCAAAGGTGACATCTTCCAAAAGCCTGTTTTATCTGACCAACAGTCCAAAACCCAAAGATATTCAAATTACAATGACATAAAACAGAAGTCCTCACATTTGAGCTGCAGAATCCAGAGAGCGCTTGGCTTTTTGCTTGATGAATGAGTTAACCAATGATCAAAATTGCTGTTGGTTAATTTTCATTTAATCAAGTTATTCAAACCTACTGTTCCCCTTTAATTTCCCTTTCAGAACACTCAAAGCAAGATAAACCTGGATCCAGTGCCGAATTGCCACTGTGTAACACTTTGAGATCACGACTAACCCAGCAACATGAGTTTGCACGCGCACACTGGAGGGCTTGCAGAGCTCAAGAGTTTACTGATACAAAAGGGAGCAGTTTGAGAAATGCCACATCATTCTAAATTGTCTTGCTAGTGTTGGAAAGGGTTAAAGCATCTCACCAGGCGGGATCTCTGTGGGCCTGCACATACAGTATCTGCAGGGAGTCCTTGCTCTTTGAGTGTGTGTGTGTGTGTGTTTTCCTGAGGGCTGGTAGGAGAGTCTTAGCCAAGGCCGCCCTCCTCCTGAGCCTTGAACTGAGCTTGAGCGTGAGAGTGAGCTTTGTGCACGCCGTCGGGGATAAGCCCCCGGACACTGGAATGTAAGGAGTAGCCGTGGAGGGTTATGACGAGGACCAGACCACCCAGCTGTCAACATCATACACAACTGCCTTTTATTTATTAACACATCACAGCCCTCCCCCTCCTCCACCTCTCTCCCCCAAGCCTCCCCTCTTCTGCCTCCCCAGCCGCTCCACGCCCGGGCCCCATTCCTCAGCTCGCCCCTCTATCTGCAGAATGATTAATACAGCTACATGCGGTACATAGGGAGTACAAACAGACAGGATCAGGCGAGTTCACTGCAAAACATTTGCTCCCCTTCCACAGACCAGAGGAAGAAGAATGAGATTTATTATCTTGTGCTGCGGACCACATTTCTACACAAAAACAGAATATGAAGCTGATAAGCGGGATATGCCCGGGAGAGGTAAACACTCAGAGGTCGGTTGTTTTTTAGGTACCAGGCACTGGATCTTATCGAATGCCCTTTGCATTCAAAGTAAACGGTGTCATTGATGTGTGTAGTCTGCTATTGTAATTCCTCACACAGAGCAATCTGAAATACGTTTGGGTTTTCTGTTTGGTATCGTTGTTTTCATCTCCATGACAACTCCCCGCTTTCATCCGTTAAGTGGGATGTACCACAGGGGAGATGTGGTGTCCTTATTCTGTCATGCGATTGGCTGTTTCCTCCCTGTCATTCCCATCAACACCCGCTGTGCTCCTCTGCTCCTGAACGACAAAGCTAGCAGCCCCGCTAGAGCCACAGCAAGTGCTGAAATGATTATTTGATCAGTTGATTGGTGGAAAATTGTGATAATCTGTTAAAATGTTATTTAATGAGCAAAAAAAGACATCACTTTGGACTTGTTCTAAACCAAATGACCGATTAATTGAAAAAGAACTGATAATCATTAGTTGCACTCCTAGTCACAACTGCCACCTCCTCACCACATCAGGAAGGAGTTTGTGACGTCCAGGGTCTCTGCTGCTAATCCTCTGTGATTTACTATCACATTTACGCCCAGGTGTTCTTCTCTAATGGACTGACCTTTTTCTGGGAAGGACCTGGCAGCGAATCTCTGTCCAGGTGTAGCACTTACTCAAGAAATATCACTCCCCACCATCAGGATGGGGAGGGCGCCGTGGCCTTAATCGCCTCCTCCTGTATCAGCGTGTTGGAGGCGGAGCCCCGGCTGTGGTTAAGCTATGAGTTGTGGAGAAGCCAGTGGCGGAGGGCAGAGGGAGGGAACGAGCAGGAGAGTGTGTGGGACTGGCTGTAGTGCTGGGGTCTGATTCTCTCCGGTATTTTAATGGTTGGCGTGTGGAATGTGGGGCAGCTGGCCGCAGTCCCAGGATCAGGTCTAGTGTTACCAGCTCCGGGCCTGTTTGTTTTACAAAGTGAACCGGTACCGCACACAAAACAGCCCCGAAACTGGACCCAGGACCCTGCAGTGTGGCCCTGTGGCAAGCCTCGCTGCTTTAACCTCCTTATTCACTTGTTTAGGTTTTAATATTCAATTATGGCGCTCTTTGACCTCAGCGGTGTGGCTCAGAGTCCAGCGGTCCCTGCTCTTGTGTGCTCAGTGTCCTCCAAACGTCTGTGAAAAATTCCAGCCAGGCTCTGCCAAACTCGTGTCAGCCATAATAAGGCTCCCAGCCTGCATGATTTGCCCAGGTGGACCGCTCTGGCTCTGACGAAGACTTAATGAAAAAAAAAAACTAACAAAGCATGATTATGTAGCGCTGCAGAGTTCCAGGTTTTTCTTGTTATTTTATGTAGATTAAAAGGCTTGTTCCAAATGTGAAACTTTCCAGCGCTGGTCCTCTGTGAACATGCAGGGCCACTGACTGAGTATCATTGTTGCCATTGCTTCAGCTTTTATTACATTTACACTTCCTCCAGTGACGGGTGTCCAAAAGTCAGCACAGCTTACATCCAGGTTACACTGGCAAATAAAAACACACCGACGCATACAGTTATCTCATACAGGAAATACAGTCAGTCAGTTAGAAACTTTTTTCTCTTGCAGTGTTCATATTTGATTCATCAGTTACATTTAGGAATGTAACAACATATTGTGGCAGAATATATTTTGATATGGCATTGATATGCATTTTAGAGCTGATTAACAAAATCTGATTGGTTATGACATAATCCCAAAAATTAAATGGATTTGTTGACAAGCCTTAAAAGAAATGCTCTTGTCTTATTTCAGAAATATAAAATAAGTCTTTGTGAAGTTGTTTAAATATAAAAATAATGTTACCCCAACGAGCTTCACACATTTTCTTAAAATACAGACTTTTTTTTTTCGTCAGTTTAGATTTTATCTAGACAAAGAAATGTTTGTATAAAGACTACTTTATATTTTTCATCAAAACGAGATAATTAATTGCATTTTGAACTAAAACCTCTATGAGAAGCTATTTTAAAAGCAAGAATGGTGAAACCTGAACAGGAATAAAGGTTTGTTTTTATTTCAGCTTTGTTAAAAGAATTGTGCACCTGACTGATCTGTGATCTGATTGTTACAACCCCCAGTTATATTTTAATAATCTTTTAATTTCTCCACCTGACAGATCCACAGCTGGGCGCCACTGCCGGTGTGCTGCTGGAGGCGTTGCCGTCGCTCCACCCCATGCAGAGCGACGAGGGCCACGAGCGCTTCCTGACCGAAGAGGAAGGCGATACGATCAACCTGCCGGCTGATAGGAGCGCTGACCGCCCTACTCCGGAGGCGCCGATCATCATCAGCCCGCCTCAGACTCACAAACCTGATGTGTACGACCTGGAGTGGAGGGCGGGGCGCGATGCAGGGAGTCCAATCAACGCCTATTTTGTCAAGTACCGTAAGGTGAGGGGGAAAATACACACCCGTGTTTAAATTCTTTCTTGCCATTGTCTTAAAGACAGATTCTACACATGACCTTTCCCTGAAGTGTATTGCGTAAACCAGCTGAGAATGGGCGAATGTAATTTGTCCATTAAATAAAGGAGGGAAGGTCAGGACCTGAAATGACTGAAAGGTTGGTCATTTTCCTGTGTTTGCTTCAGTAATAAGCTCACTCTGACTATAAAACTGCAGCGATACTAGTTAAGACTGTGTTGGCAGCAGGACTCTGTTTTCCTGGAGTTGGAAATTGTGACATAAATCTCACAGGGGTTGTTTCTGAAGGCCGTTCCCTGTCGTCAGTCAGGCTCGGAAAGAGACTGAACTATGGAGGATTCTAGGCCGACAGATGATTTTGTTTTTCTCTCTGTCATTTTTAGTCATGTGTTTGTATTTGTCTGTGTGTGTGGCCGTCTGTGTGTGTGTCAGGTCGATGAAATGGGAACAGTGGTTGGGAGTTGGCATACAGTTCGTGTCCCTGGCAGTGAGAAGACCCTGCGGCTGTCAGAGCTGGAGTCCTCCAGTCTCTATGAGGTGCTGATGGTGGCTCGAAGTTCAGCAGGCGAGGGCCAGGCAGCCATGCTCACCTTCCGCACCGGCAAAGGTCAGTCCAACTGCTGGCTCTTAACGAAAAAACACTCAAACACCATTAAAAACAGCTGTTATTAGCAGTGCATCTTTAATTCCTGTGTGTATTAGGCTGGTAAGTGTTTCTTTCTGTATTTCTGGGAATAACTGACCACTGGAAGACACCACTTTACCCCCTTTTTCCAACACATTTTCAGCTGCCTGAAACATCAACAGTAAATGTCAGGTTTGGGTGTCCCCTCCTCTGAGTTAAAGAGCATCTGGTTGTTTCTGGACTCGAGATTCTGCACTGACATTCAACAGACATTCAAGAAGAAATTTATCAGAGAAGAGGCAGAAACATGCATCTCTTTTTCCATCGATAGCAGACTCATGAGAGCGGAGGTGTAAGAAAATGTACTGTAGCTTTTTGGGGTCATATTTGTGTTTCTACCTTCAGATCAAACCCATATAATCACATTATTGTTTGTGATTTAAGAAAGAGGAAGCACAACAAAGTATTTTCAACCAAGCTGAACTTTTGGCTCAAGCGCCCAGCAAAATGAAATTAGCTCACAGTTTGTGTGGACTGAGGAAGATTAATAACTGAAGTAGAAGCAGATGAGACACCAAAACATAAAATGATGACACTTCATTACTGAATAACTGCTGGTTTATTGAAAATGTATTATAAACAGCCATATGCTGTATCTGAGTGTAGATTATTCCTTTAAATGACTACTTCCACCACATTGTCCAATTATAATCCTAAGTACAATCATAATGATCAGTATCATAATCATAGTGAATGACTGTGAACATTTTTTATGTGTTTTTGAGACAAATAAAAATAAAAACAACCGCAAACGTTCCAAAAACAAACAATAATGCTATACCGCAGCAGGGTTGACAAAATGTCCCCTGGTCAGAAATATGTAAAATACTGCCAAAACCCACACATGTGATTGTATCCCAAGGGTGGTTCTTTTATAAAAAAAAAAAGCCAACCAGGCTCTTATGTCCAGATGCGGCTCCAAACTCGCCAGAACAACGCCACCTCCCTAAGAAATATTTGACTTATTCTCAACAAGGTCTGTGAATTTTTTTAGTCTCAGTTGATTTATTCATTTAACTGTTAAATCTCCATTCGTGATGCTTGTTCCAAAACCATGTCCACATTGCCAGAAATTCCGGTGGAAAGGTACTAAATCCAAATACATTTTTTTGCCTACAAACAGTCCAAAAAATATCAAAATCAGCCTTTAAAAGCCACCAAAATGAAAAATAAAAACCTCAAATACCCAGAAACTATAAAGAGGACGTGACCAGTGATAGCTACGACCCTGTTTAGAAATATATAAACTACAAAATGATTGTTCTTTTATCTTTACGTAAGAATCCGTTTAATGCAATTAGCATGAGGTTTCATGCACCCGTTCTGTTCCTGAAAAGTGTTAAATTGGATACACATTCACATCACACACTCCAAGCTTAAGTGTAACTGCGGAGTTGTCAAGTGGAAACCTGAAACCCACCCCGATAAAACCCAAACAGCTCCGGAAATCAGGAGGAAATTTTAGATTTCAGAGCCAACATCCGGAGTTGTTCCATGTGCTTTTTGGTGGAACTGATAGCCCTGAAGAACTGTTGGGCCTTGTTTTTCTTATTCCCAGCTTTTCTGTGTCCTCTCTCAGAGAAGAGCACCACCTCCAACAAGAATCCGTCCAAGCCTCCCGTCATCTCCGTGCCCCCCAAAGCTCCAGAGGACAAAACGCCCAACACACACTTTGGCGTCGTCATACACGACAGAGGTAGGTGTGGACACAATCATCGACTGTCTGCAGAAGTCCTGTTTTGCTGCTGCAGCTGCCGGACTGTGCGCAGACAATGACTGTGGGATGTTTCTGAGGAAGCTATGGGGCTTTCTGTCGTGTACATAGTTATTGTCGAGTTCATGACCGGACTGTGGAGAGCTTAATGTTTAGATGTGGTCTGCTTTGTTTCTATGTGCCTTGGAGTGCAAACAGCGAGATGATAGTTGACACCCTGTAATGACTCTTTGGATGAAAGATGCTGTAAGCAGAAAGCTGTGAGATTGCACACGGCTTTAGGGTCAGATCTGAGTGTGTGTGTGTGTGTGTGTGTGTGTGTGTGTGTGTGTGTGTGTGTGTGTGTGTGTGTGTGTGTGTGTGTGTGTGTGTGTGTGTGTGTGTGTGTGTGTGTGTGTGTGTGTGTGTGTGTGTGTGTGTGTGTGTGTGTGTTTTACTTGCATTAGCAGGCCTACTTTGCTGAAACTCACATTTGTCTTTTCACTAACCCTCTTTTCTGTCTCTCTCACTCTCTCCTGCCCTCTCTAACTTTGTGGCTAAGAGCCCAGGCAGTAAGTACACATTACCCCACGGCATGCCGCTTCACTGTGATGTGTATTCTTTTTTTTTTTTCTTTCTCTGTGAACTTGTTCCATCCTTACATGAGTTGGGATGCAGTGATGATGACGGTTGCCAGTTCTCTCTGTGTGTTTTTAATTGGATTCACAGAAGTTTGTATGACTCAAAGTTTTTTTTTTTTTCCTTATTTGTTTCCGTCCCAGTACCCGAGGCCCCCGATCGCCCCACCATCTCCATGGCGACTGAAAGCTCGGTGTATGTCACCTGGATCCCGAGAGCCAATGGCGGGTCTCCGATCACAGCTTTCCGTGTGGAGTACAGACGCGGCCGCAGTGCGGAGTGGGTTGTGGCTGCAGATAATATCTCGCCTCTCAAGCTGTCTGTGGAAGTTCGCAACCTGGAGCCTGGTGAGCTTTCACGTGGTTCAAAACTTCTCTCTACAGTCCAGTGAAGCATGACATGATTCCTCTGCCCAGATAAAGGTTTCTTGATCCTTCCTCTTAGTAAGAAAAACTGAGAAAACACAGATCTTGAATGGTGCTATATGATTAGTTTTATCTTTATTTTTCTATCTAGATTTTGATTGAACCTTAATCCAGACTAATGTGACCCGTTTCACCGCTGCACACAAGAGTGACTCATCTAGCCAGCTGATATTTGACTATTTTAGTTTATTTATTAGTGAAGCCCAAAGTGTTTCAAGCATGCAATCATAATATAATTTTTGCAGCTTGGTTATTACTGTATCACAATATTTATAAAAAGTAGAGAGTAAACAGAATAAATCTCTAATAGAATAAAAGAAGACAGGGTGTTTTTAATAAAGAGGAATTAAAATCAATCACTGTAACACTGCCTCTATTGTTGTATTTCTTTCTCAGGCTCCACTTACAAGTTTCGTGTCGTAGCCATGAACATGTACGGCGAGAGTCCTCACAGCATTCCCTCAAAGCTGTATCAGGTGCCACAAGCCAGCCCGCGCGTCGCCGACCGCCCTGTGGTCGGACCTCACATCTCATCCACGGACGCCATCAGCGACACACAGATCATGCTGCGCTGGACTGTGAGTACACCGCTGACGCACAACATCCATAAGACCAGTGGAGGAAGAAGTTTATAGATCCATTTTTTTTTTACTTCCTTAACTTTTTACAACTTGGGCCATATTTTCCTAGTTTTGGGTATCATTCCTATCAGTAATATTTATTATATCATATTTGTCGTTGTTGCTTGCATGCAGTTTCTATGTGCAACGAGGGATTATTACAGATATTTTGGGTGCATTTAAGTTCATGTCCCCAAGTCTTGAGTGTCAAGTCTGCAGCTCTGGAGTAGAAGTATAAAGTAACACAAGGTACCTCAAAATGGAAGTATTAAGAACAGTACTTTTACTGTTTGCGACAGTGTAAGACCAGCCAGTGACAGAATAACTTGGGGGATGTAGCGTCTTTTCCAGCTGGCTCACCTGTGTTTGAGCTGCTGGTGGTTCTTTAGCAGCTTGAGACTCACTCAGAGCTTTAATTGAGCGGCTGTGCTGATTAGAGCTCAGATTGATTAGATTAAGAGGCCATGTCCGTCTATGTTTTGATTCTGATCTCTTCAAAGCTGTTTGGGCTGCAGATGGACGCAGATAGTTCCCCGCGTTTACTTAACCTCAGACACTCTCATTATTCCCTGAACTTCAGACAGACAGCGCAATCACAGTCTTGCTTGCAATCCTGTACATCTGCTGATAACAAGCCCTGCCATTAGTTGCTGGAAAATTTCCTCTCTTTTGTATAATAATTGCCCACCAGATTGCTGTAGTCTAACGTAATCCTTTTTCCGTCCCCATCCAGTATAGTCCCTCGAGTAACAACAACACACCAATCCAAGGCTTCTACATTTACTACCGGCCCACAGACAGCGACAACGACAGCGACTACAAAAGGGATGTGGTCGAAGGTAAGTGGAAATGCTAATGTTAATGTTTGTGTGTCTGTGTTTCCACTGCAGATTGATGTGTGTAGCTGGTGTAGGTTGTTTGTCGACAGCCCCCGTCCCGGATGTGAAGCTCACGCTCTGCAGATAAACTGGGAGCTGCGAGGGTAATGGATACTCTGCGTCAGGAGGGGCATTTCTGCTGTTTGATTTGTAGAGAGTGCTGTCCCTGGGCAGCAGGGCTTTCTGAAATCTGTTTTTAATAAATGGTTGCCAGAGCTGAAATATGAGCCCAGCCAGAGCAGAGGGGCTCAGGTTGCTGGGTGGAATGCTAACAGTGGAGCCTGGTACAGGAAGGGAAGGAGGGACGTCCTTTCACTCCGCCCAACTCTTTAACATCCAAACGTCTAGGTTTCCACACACTCCTCACTGTCAGGGGAAAATGTCTGCAGGGCTGGGTACCCAGTGAGCACTGTTTTGGTGGTTTGAAGGTCAAAAGATGTCAATACAGATTGGTTAGAAATGGGCTAAATTCAGTCAAAAAAGTTTTTTTTTTTTTTTAGATATCTAGGTTACATATAACTGTTTCCACAGACATTCAGTGGCTGTATTTCAATGTGTAGTTATGACCTGCTTCCACTTGATCTTTAGCTATTTAAATGCTGTTGAATGAAACAGTAATATGTAACCTAGACATACGTTTCAACCAGTCCAGTGTCAAGATCACCCCAGCATCAAAAAATACACTGTGGCATTCACAAGGCATAGACTGCACCATTTATTTAAGCCAGGGTTGTCTAATTTTTCTACTAAAACATATGACTTGACAATAATTTGAAAAATGTCTGGATGATGTTTTTTACTTGCAAATGACCAAACCTTTTGAAAGTGCCAAAATGATACCCGAGTTTCCGGACCAAAACAATACTTTTTTGGATGACATACTATGAGGAATATAAACATAACTTGCTTTTTTTTTGGTTCATGCATAAATGAAATTAGCCGTATGAGAGCTCTTGCCTAAACAAGACAAAACTAATAATCTGCTTCTGTATTGATTCTGATTTACAACACATAGTGGATGCTTCAGCAGCAGCAGTTAAAATCTACCTTGGGGCAGAGGTAGCACATGTGCAGTGATTTATTATACTTCATATTAAACCAAACACAGCAAGAACAGCAGCTTATTTCAGCCTCATTTGTTGGAAATGTAGCATTTCCATGTCGAAGATTGTCGTCTCATCTGTGATTTCAGAGCACGTAGTAGTGTGATTGTGTGTGGTAGTGCAGCAGTGGTGTGTGTGTGTGTGTGTGTGTGTGTGTGTGTGTGTGTGTGTGTGTGTGTGTGTGTGTGTGTGTGTGTGTGTGTGTGTGTGTGTGTGTGTGTGTGTGTGTGTGTGTGTGTGTGTGTGTGTGTTAATACTGGAGGCAAGCCAGGACAAACATGACGCTGCCATATATGGAGCTCGTCTAGAGTAAAGCAACTGTCTGGGCCCTCGTGGGACTGACGGAGTAAGAGAGAAGAGTGGTGGTGGTGGTGGGGGGGGGTGAAGCAAAGAGAAGGGGGGGGGGGGTGAATGAGAAAGAGAGCATGAAAGAACATGACCTCCATGAAAGTGTGAGACATGAAGAGAAGGAGGAGAAGGAGGGAAATACTGATTGTGAGTTTACACAGGACTTGGAGCAACGTGAGTCAACAGCGGCTCTTTGAGGAAGCGATTTCTCACCTTTGTCCCCACTTTTTTTTTCCCCCTCCTCCCTCTCTCCTGCCTTCTCAGGTGTAAAACACTGGCACATGATTGGACATCTCCAGCCTGAGACCTCCTATGATATCAAGATGCAGTGCTTTAATGATGGGGGAGAGAGTGAATACAGCAACGTCATGATCTGTGAGACCAGAGGTAAGAAAACACAAAGAATATGACTCATGCATCAACCAAACCTCCACTTTATCAGAAGTCCAGGCATGTTCCTGCGAAGGCTGTAACTTTAATGACGGGTACGATCGTCATAATTACACAACATAAATGTACTGAGTTTTATGAGACCAGCAACAATAGTTTGCATTTTATAGTTTGGTACTGTGCTATTTTTCTTTGTTGCTGGCGGGTAAAAGCTGTTCCTCATGTCCCCTCCTCCCTCTCTGCTGCAGCACGTCAGTCCCCGGGGTCGCCCAGCCAGCACCCCATCACCCCACCTGGCCCCCACCCGCAGGAGCCGCCCAGTCCACCCGGAGGACTGCTGTACCTGATTGTGGGCTGTGTTTTGGGAGTGATGGTGCTCATCCTGCTGGCTTTTATCGCCATGTGTCTGTGGAGGAATCGCCAGCAGAACAACATGCACAGTGAGTTTATAGACAAACGACACCCAAAGCTAGCATAAAAGGTAGAGGTACAGTTGCTGCTACACTGTGAGGTTTTTATTTTGAAAGATAGTTGGCCCCAAGACAGCTTGTGCAGCATATTCCAAGTGTTCATAGTTCATATATGGATCCCACAGCGCTTGCAAAAGTGTTTGCCATTGTTGGATGGACTCTTAACCAGACCTTTTGGATCTGTAAATATTTGGGGTTTTGTAGCTTAAAGATTTTGGCAAAAAGCTAATATTGAGTCACAGGTTTATACTTTCTGCATGATAATTCACCAACATCAGAGTGAATTAAACAATAGAGCTGATTTTTTTTTTAAATGCATGTGGTAATATACTGATACTAAAACAAAATTATTTTCATTAACTTCTGTTATAAACACAGTTTTGTACAAATCCTTTCTCTCATTGTACAAAATAAGCCAAACTTCTCAAAGTGCAGCTTTTAATGTTGTCTTAACACAAGCTGCTTTAAAAGAACATTGCCAAGGTAAAAACAACTGTCTAAAATGTCCTAAATTATGATATTTTACACTAAAATATCTGATAAGGATCAAATAAAAAAGACTAAGAAGAATCTGACAGTTTCAGTGCCAGATTTCAGAGCTTGATAGACTACAAAGGCTGCACACTGACAAATAACTGAAAGTGGCTCTTCACATGCAAAAAAAAGATACATTTATTTCATATCCAAAAGGTTAAAAACAAGAAAAGTAAATGATCCGTTCATAGGGCCATTGTCAGCTAAATTAAACACTTAATTCTGCGTTTCTGTGAGTGATAAATAGCCTATCAGATGACTAGAAACAGCCTAATTAGTTTCACATAGCTGGACAGATTTCTGTCTGTACTCAGGGTGCATTAAGGTTGATAACCTAGCTTATCTCTTGTTGTGATGAATTACTCCTTTAACTAGACTAGATCAGACTGTCAAACTGGTCTGTACCTCTATCCTAACCATCACTCACTCTGTCTGTCTGCTGTAGAGTATGACCCTCCCGGCTACCTGTACCAGCCAGCGGAGATGAACGGCCATGTTCTCGAGTACACCACGCTGCCTGGCTCCAGCAGCATCAATGGGGGCGTCCACGGGGGCTACGGGCACAGTGGCCCCATGTTACCCCAAGGGTGTCATCACCTCCACCACAAACTCCCCAACGGCTTGGCGCTGCTGAACGGCTCCGGCAGCCTGTTCTCACCCGGCCACCCACACGGCCACGATGGCACCCTGCCCCACAGCACTCGGGACTGCGAGCACTCGCACCCTCACCACCTCCATAACGTGAGTGCTGCAGTCCAGACACCACATAGTACTGCAAACCTAGAGACTGGACACCTTATTCATATCTATCATATACAAATTTCAAATGACCAAGTGTGGTATTTTGGCTAAATGCAGCGTTTGTGTTCTCTTTTCAGGGTGGAGGCATGTACACAGCTCTTCCCCAAACAGAGTCGTCCGACTGTATGAGCTGTCAAAACCTCTGCAACAATAACAGGTAAGAGAAGAAGTCTTTTAATCTTATTTAGCAATGTGTTTATGGATATCTTTTGCTTTCTTGTGGACAACTGGGACACATTATTTTTGATTTTGAGAAAAAAGGAAGAAAAGGAATTTATTGGTGTTTATTTTGATTATTAAAAATAAATCAATAATAGGAAAATCAGGTCAAGAATCGGATCTGTCAAAATGTCATTTGTTAGACAACCCGAAGACACTCTGTAGTTTTATCATTTATCCTTTTTTTAATTTACTTATTTAAAGGGATTGTGATGCATAATCCGCAGCTTGATTTTGATTACCGGAAAATTTTCTGAGCTGTGTTTGTCACAAGAGCACCTCACTCACTGTAAACTACAGTGATTACTGTTTTGCCGCAGCAGGAAGCACAACAGCTCTGAGGTGTGTGGGAACATAAAATCTGGGTGAAACTCCTAAACCAATCTGCTCGTTTTAAAAAAATATATTTTTGGGGGGAAAAAAACTGAAAAAGATGAGCCTTATGGACATCGCAAGGAAATGCACATCGCTCACATTTCACAAGATGCAGCTGAGCAAAAGTTAAGCACGCACACACCCAGACACACACACACACACACACACACACAGTTCCCCTCCTGCTAGTCCTGTTTATGTACTTAAGGGTCTCCAGCATCACAGTTTACCCTGTGTGCACCCAGCCAGCAGACCTAATGAGCCCTGTGTTTATTTACCTCCGGCTGCTGGGAAAAGAGGGGGTGTGGTCACAATCCAATCATGTGCTGATAGAGAGAAGCTGAGTTCAGGGAAACATGGTGAAGCTCGCTGCGTGAAACTGTCTGAGTTTGGGAACTTCACCGGAGAGCAAAACCACAATGTGTCACAGTTATTTAGAGGCAGTGAGACTGGACCTTTTAATCTCCGGTTAAACTGTTGAAAACGTCTTTTGCAGCTGTGAGTGAGAGCGCTCCAGTTGTGTTAGAGCCGTCAGTGTTTTGTACATTGTTAGGAGTATTAACACAAGGGTTTTCTGTGTCTGGTGGAAAACCCAAAGATATCTGAATACAGGAAGAACCAGAGCGGTATGTGAAGCACCGCTGAGAGTTGTCAGTGGGTGAGCGCGGGCACCTTATAAACGAATGTGTCCCACTTTTCTTTCCATCTCCCTGTGTCTCTGAGCAGATGTTACAACAAGACCAATGGCACTTTCTCCAGCGGCACTCTGCCTCTAATGCATCGTGTGGCGCCGTGCCAGCAGGATGGGCTGGAAATGATGCCTCTGGGCCAGGTTTCGTCGCAGTGCCACAGCCCCGACAGCCAGATGCACCCTGGCGACCAGGGGGGCGACGCAGGGTACCAGCCAGACGAGCACATGGAGTCCTCGCCCTCGCAGCATTCCTGCTGTCTGGTCGGGAACAATGAAAACTGTCCAACGGACAACACTGGTGAGACACATTTTTATACCAAATGCCCACAAAATCTTTCCAAGCACTTTGTCTTTTTCCTCCTCCACCACTTTTTTCTTCCTCTTCTCTCCTTCTGGTGTTTTCTCACTTCTCTGTTATACAGCACCCATACACAAAAGAAAAAGCATTAGATTCAGTCCGCCTCATTCCACATAACATGAATCAATTGATAAAATTGAGTTTAAATTGCCACAGAGAACTGCAACTTGTCCCTGCCTTTTTGCCCCTGGTTACGCATTTATTTCAGAAAATCTATAATTACAGGTAATTTTGGGTTAATCTTTGAATCGTAACATCAATTAGTTGAATCATGAGGTTATAAAATAAGACTGTAGAAAATAAGATATACACATTAACGTCAACAGTGATTCTATTTAGTATTTTTATGGAATATGATCATAGAAAAAGTAAGGTGATAGTAGTATAAAAATAAAGAGTGTTTTTAAATGTTTTCTCATTGCAGTTGTTTTTCATTGCAAGAACACCTTTTAATGTTGAGGTGGTCTCTTAAAGGTGGATTGTGGCCAGTGAAATATTTCATGATAAATGCAGGAATAACTTAGAATAAGAAAATTACAATCAGATTGACTGATGGCTTCTACAAAAACCTAGTTATCAACCACATAGCTCATTGTAAATTTAAGCTGAAACAATTACAGGAATAGTTTGATATTTTGGGAAGTACGCTTATTTGCTTCCTCATATCAGTCCGGTAAGAATAAGGCTTCAGCCAGAAGGCGGTTAGCTCAGCTTAGCATAAAGACTGGAAAAGTCTTAAGTAACTTCTCGAGGTCTTGTCGTCACCCTGAGCTTGCTAGGCAGCCAGGAAAAAGTCTGGCACATGCCCCCAAAAACTTCCCATGTCAGTTTTAAACTTTAACATTTTTTGTCCGGATTAAACGAATATGATATACCATGTTAATTAGTGATGTTTAAAGGCTTAAATCTAGCTAGCTGTTTCCCCCTGTTTTCAGTCTCTATGCTAAGCTAAGCTAACCCCCTCCGGTCTTTGGCTTCATATGTACAGTACAGAGTGGTATCAGTCTTTTCATCTAACTCTTGGCAAGAAAGCTTATAAGCGTATTTCCCAAAATGTCAAACTGATGCTTTAAAACACTGGAGCTAAAAACAAATTCCCAGAAATGAAGTGAAAACATTTACTTCCAGACCCTCATGGTTCAACACTATTGTGAAATCGAACTCTGACAGTTCTTCTTCTTCATGCCTTGCTAGTAAGGTTTTAGATCATTACCAATCCTCATGTTGTATGCAGACAAACTATGCAGCATCACCACAAATTACACTGTGGGCCTCTCCAGAATCTGTTCTTGTCTTTTTTAATATGAAGTATAAACCAAAGACTCTCCCCTCTCTCTCTCTCTCTCTGTGCAGCTGAGGAGGAGCTGGAGTGCGTGGACATGGAGGGGCCTGTGGTGTGCTGGGAGAGTCTTGGCCTGCCAGACTTGGACTGTGACGAAAAGCCTGGGTGGATCTCCAGCAGCAGCCTGGCAGGAGAGCTGATCCAGCCCAGCCCACAGGAGGTCTGAACGCAGCCCACACACAAACACACTCCTGCAGTGTGGAGGGTTTAGAGGAACCAGGCGGAGAGCCTTGACGAGAGACAGTGGTGGAAATATCACAGAGGAAAGACGAGGACGAGCGATGGGATAGTGAGAGACACTGCATGTTACGGTGACATGGACACAAAACCTTCGATGGACTGAGCTGAGATGAGCGACGTGGGAAAAGAGAGCAAAGCCAGATGGAGAGAAACGCAAAGAGCAAAGGAAACGTTGCTCAAAGACAGAAACTGTATCCCACTGGAGGGAAGACTCTCATAAAAGATCAAAAACTCTTTAGATGACTTATTTATTTTTTGTAGTAGTAAAATATTAATTCATATGAATGTATCTGTTTTAAAGGAAAAAAAGTTTGTCTTTTATATTATTTATGCCTTTTGGATGAGAAATACTTTTTATTTTTTGTTGTTTTGTCCCTCTGTGTTCCACTCAAGTGTGGAGATTAGCAATTGTCTGTGTAAAGTTTTGTAATAATATAAAGAGAAGATATGGAAGAGTAAACAACAACCTATATTCAATGTCTTTCCTCCATTCCCCTCCTTCATGTGCAGCGCCCAATGAATGATTGCTGTAGTGAATTTCCCGGCCTCAGTCCAAACCCATCGATATTTCTGGCAGGCCTTTGATGTGGCTCTGTGATGGGCTGTTCCACTGCAGTGACCCCTGAACGGGGTGAACACTCCCTTCACTGTTCAAATTAAGGCTGCTGCTCTTTGCTTCAGTGAATACTTGATAGCTCATCACTTTACGCCAAATGCACTGTTGCTTTGAGAGCTCTGTTGACCTAATGGCCCCAATCTGTTAGAGAAGTGGAGTAGTTACATTAAAACAGAATAGTTAAGTGTGAGCAGCCCTCTCACACAAATCTTTGCATGTTGAAACTGCTCTGAATACATTGCCATCCTTTCTAAGTTTGAGGTCACACAGATGAAGTTTATCTGACCAGGTGAAATTCTGGTGTCGGGTGCAAATCTCCAGCCACAGGAAGAACTAAATCTAAAACACAAACTGTGTCGTTAATAGCAGCGATTGTTTTCCGTAAAGAGAGAACTGTGTCCTCTCTCATCAATGTGGTATTCTTGGTATTAAAGGGTCAGATCAGCCAAATCATAAAAATACATGTTTTTTCACTTAACCCTGATAAAACAGATTGTTTCGTGTCATTTTACAGACAAAGAAGTAGTTTCAGTTAGTGAGCATTTAATAAAAGGGACATTGTTTGAAAAGACACAAGGCTGTTGAGTTTAACATATGAATCCCAAACTGTCTGCATGGCTGGGAACCTCTAGGGGCTAAGAGGCAAAATATATTATTTTGTGATTTGGGTGAACTGACCCTTTTTAAGGAATTACAAATTGGGAAGTTTGGCAAAAATGGCCATCTGTCCCAGTTTAATGACATTACATTCCATGATTTCTGGGAACTGCCAGTGGGCGAGCACTTGGAGCAGTTGGAGCCAGTGGTTGAATTGCCAGTTGGAGCTTGCTAACATGCAAAGTTGTCTGATGTATCTCGCTGTAAAGACCAAAATGGACAGTGGTATATTAGAAATAATAATCGTAGGAATAGAAGGGGGTTGAAATTAGTAATTCTGTCGTCAGAAGTTGCTGTGTGATGCTCCTGATGTGTGAAAGTACTGCAGATAACTCATTCATAAAACAGTTGTAATATACTCTTCTCAGGTTTCACCCTGCGTTTGCCAAACCCATTTTCTGAAGGCCTAAACCCTCCATTGGTTTTAAAATAATCTCCGTGGTGTGCTCGCTGATTGGAGTTGATAGGATTGCAGCGGGCAGATGACAGGGCTGGCTGTGCTTCACTGAGGATGACTGCGGTGCAGGCTTTCCATGCCTGGTGCCTGTCTGCCTGTGTTTGCGCCAGAGTCGGCTGCCAGTCCTCAGGCCCTGGCTCGCCTGGCATCTCTCCTCCCCCTGATGGTATACGGGATATTCCTGGCACCCAGATTTACTCGCCTGCTGCTGAGGCGTGGCATAGCCTCTTCCGGCTGTTATTTTTAGTCTCAGTGGAGGCTGGCGGCATTCGTTCAGTTGACTTGACTTAAACTCTTTCCCAGTTCTTTCCCAGGAATAGCCTGCCTGAGTTTCTCAGCCTTGGAAGTGTTTTAGACGTGCACTGATTTGATTTTGTTTTTGAGGTGTGAGTCCAAACAAAAAAGTGACTCACAGCCCGGAATGATGGGAAGAACTTGCCATTCTCTGCACAGTCTCATTAAGCTTCCTTTCATCTTTTATTTTATTCCTATGCAGTAGCTCATTCGAGTGCCCATTATGATTCTCTTGCTGCCGTTAGGAAGAAAAGGGAACAAAACAATGGGAAGGAAATGAAGCTGGAAACGAAAGAGAAATGGTCCGGGGAGGCAGAGGGGATGCTGACAGATGCAGGCTGCAGGGCTGATGAGGAGAAGATAAGGCCAGGGTTGTCTCTAAATGAGCTGCTTCTCCATCTCCCACGTCTATCAGTCGGCACTCTCCCTCAGCCCTGCCCTGCACCCTCTACCCACGCAGCTACACCCCTTCATTAAGGAGCCCATGGGAACAAGAAAGCTCATTGTCCACCCTGGAATTTCTGCTCCTTGCTGCAGAGCCGACCTGTTAACGCCGGTCCCTCTCCCCTCCGCCCACCATTCTTCCTCTCTCTCCTCTCTCCAGCACACCCCTGAATGAATGCAATTCTTATGAATCGAGCAGTGTGTTGTTAACTTGCTTGATTCAGCCCCGGGCGGTTTTATCCTTGAGATGTCACAAACCACAAGTGAAGCATGTTGTGGTTGGATGATCTCCAACAGCATTCCAGTGGGTCCCTGCAAATGATGAGCTCATATGACTAATAATCTATATGTTCCCCTTAAGGATATCCGCTTTTTATTTGTTATCAGGCTCAAATCTTGATGCATGAAGATGCCACGCAGCCAACATTCAGTTGAGTTTTCATGCTGATGTAACCACAATATTTGTAGACTGCAACTGTTGGATATAATCAGGGAAAAAATAGAAACACTGTCTCATCTTTATCCCAGCTACATCCATTTAACTGCCTCCATTTTCTCCCTGTCAACAGGACCAGTTGCAATGAGCTAACTTTCAGAATGAAATTAATGGTATTCACATGAGAAGAAATTCTGAGAGCCACACTTGCTGAAAAATAAATCGGCTATGTAGTCATTTTTATTCACCAACCACTCTTGGATATCCGTGCACAGATATGAGTAATGCAATGTTTATTTTATACGGATTAATTATTTAAGAGAACATTTGTTTTATGTGCAAGGATTTCTGTCAAGGTATCTATCAGTTCAAAGGAGCTAAAATGTTCCCCAGAAATTATTCAGGTATGAGAGTTTATGGCCTCGAGCGATGTGCTTTAAAATGTTGAGGTGTGTCAGTCCGCTCTGGAGTTGCCACAGTTTCTCACTCTGTTGAATATGACAACACACGGTAGTTCAATAATGAGCAGTCTAATGCACTTAAAGAAAGAAAAACAACACAGCAGGGTGGCTATTAGAATTAAGCAGAAACAGGAATGAACAATATATTTCAAGAAAAACAAACAAAAACCAAAAAATAGTCTTGTCTAATGAACCCACTATCCAGATGGTTTTAATAATAGGCCTAAACACAATACAAGACCGGTTAAGTATTTGAAATGGAAACCACAACCTCAGGTCTACGTGGTGTCACGCTTCGTAAGTTTATATGGCTACAAAGATTGCAGGAGACAATAGCGCAGTCTTTCACTGATCAAAGTGTTTCAGTGTTCGGTCCAGTCGGGTGCTAAAACGTCTGTCCACCCAAATGACAAAAAACATATTTCTCACTTAACTCTTGTGGTATTTAGCCCGGTGGTTTGGGATTTATTTGCCAAGGTTTCTGAGATTTTTCCCTCCATCCCAAATACAATGGAAGTGAGTGGGATTTTATTTCTGATGCTTACAGAATTGAAAAATTACCTTTAGAAAATGTACAATAATGTGTCCATCCAGAAAGAGCCTCCCCGTTACTCTGGACAATCCACAGAACACAATTTCAACGTTTGTTTTAGATAGAAGTTTCGATAGAAATTGCTTCTAATGAAATTGTACACAGCGAGGTCTGTGGATTATCCAGAGGGACCACTGAGTGTGAATTATTTATAGTGGTACTCCAACAATTTTGTGTTGGACTTCCAATAAAGTTGGGGGACTACTACTAAATCCTGGTTTTTAGTCCCTTGTATGGGTCAAGCTACGAAAATGCTGGATCCTACACTTCCCATAATGCAACTCAATAGCTTTTTTTTGTAGTATCTAAGCACAAGCCGAGTTAACCCCTGATGACATCACTCGGGTTTTCTCAGAGACATATAAGACAACTGCTTTCACAGGCTGAGTTGTACTTCCCAGGATGTGTAAATAGACTTTGATGTGTAAAATCGATGTAGTTTCCCTTTAAATGTACATTTTCATTGGTGAAATTCCTTTCACCTTCATTGTATTGTGGAGGGGGCAGAAAATCTAAGAGACCGATATGTCAAATCCTGAGCACAGACCAAAACCATCTGCTTGGCTAGATACCACTGGAGATAAGTTTGTGAATATGTTTTTGGGAATTTGAACTCTTTAAAGCAGATGGTTTGAAGAAACACACAGTGGTCATGAATCTTAAAAGTAGATATTAATGCAGCACACTTTTGAAGTGATGAGACTGATGTAAAACAAAATATCATCAGTCGTCCTCCACATCCAGCCGGGTGAAGTAGAAAGTTATCCTGGCCCCTTCGTCCGTATCATACAAAGCCTGGCAGGTGTACATCCCCTCTGCATCCTTCTGAAGCTCCTCTATGACTAAAGCAGAGGTGTTGAAGGGTACCTGCATATGGCCCAGGTTGCTGGACTGAAACTGGAGCTTTGGGCCCTGTCCGTAGTTGTAAGCCACTGCTACGTTATTATCAGTTCCTGATTTGGTGAAGCCCCAGATGAAGATGGTGGGCATGGTGGAACCACAGTCCATGGTGACTGAGCCTCCCACTGTCGCTGTAGCACGGGAGCGAATGTATTCCACCTCCTCAGGGTCAAGTATCTCCAGACCTGTAACACAAGACAGCCAGAGTCAGTTACTATTACTGTATGGAAAGAAAAGCTCTTGTGTTGTTTTGTACACAACAACAAAAACAGCCTCTAAAAGGTCGCTATTGACAGATGTTTATTAGTAAGTGTCTTCAGAAAACTTTTACAAGACCTCACAGTTTGCTGGGAACGGACTGCGTCAGCTCTTGAGGATGAACAACACATAATTAAACACACTCATAGTTTATCTGCCTCTGGCCTATTTGACGGATCCAATTTTATGTCCCTCCCTCTGACAGCAGTTTGTGAAGTCTACTCGCCTCAACTTGTCTCCAACTCAACATCTTTGTTGTTAAAGTAAGCTAAAGTACAATGAGCCTTTACCTTGCAGGGGAAGAGCCAGCCAGCAGAGGAGCAAGCAGAAATAAGGAATCATCCTGAGACTCCCTGTGGTGCCACAAAGCTTCAGCGAGAAATCTCAAGTCTGGAGGCTATTTAAAGCCTATCACAGTGGTGAAAGCGTGTCTCCTCTCCAGTCCACACTGCTGTACACACTGAGAGTGACTGAGCAAGGCTGGAGGACTGACAGGGAGAATTCTTTCAAACACTGGATTCACTTTAAATTATTCATCAATGCTTCCACCTCCCCAGTGTCGCTCCGTTTTGCCTGCCTCTCCAGCTCTCCACTCATGACTGGGCTAATGGCTAGACCTGCGAGGGAAAGGTGTAGGGTGTCAGGATGATGCCGGTCGCTTCATATATTATTGAATAAACCGGTGGAGATAGCCTTTTTAGAAATTCCATCACATGAAATGAAAACCAGGGCCCGGCAAGGTTGGAGAATTGGCGCGGAGGCTCCCACGCAAACACATGCAAGTTATTATTTACCCTTTGAGAGACATGCAGCCTGAATAAAATCACCACTGATTCATGTCGTCTACTGATAACTGGTTTTCTCATGACTCAGTGGACAGAATTGTGTCGTCTCCAAGCGTAGACAAGTGTGAATCATAGAGGCAGTGCCCATAGACACTTAAAAATGCAGGGGTTTTTGCATAATTCATGTATGGATATTAGTCTCGAAATCCTTACATGCTTGTTGAAGTGGGACACTCATGCAAGTATCTCTGTTGTGACAAAAAAGGCTCTGTTTAGACTAGATTTAGGAGGAGACAAACAGTGAGCATCATTAGTGGTGCCACGCAGCAGCTGCCAGTAAAAGCTCAGTTTCCCAGAGCCTCTGGCTGATATTTGGGCCTGCTAGCTCCAACAGAAGAGGCTGAAGCTGAGCAGTGCTGCCCTGCAAGCAGCCCATAAACCTGCTCTTACTGGAGGCAGCCCCAGACTGAGGAGAAGGCTCTAATTAGTAAGGACTTAGTGTTCAGTCCTTTTTGGAGGGGGGAAGAGGAGGACTATATTTAGAAGGCTGCTGGAAGACAGACAGATGTAATAAAAATGCAATATAAAACAACATGGTTTCTGAGGGCAGAGTGGACTGGCAGATGAAGTTCAAAGATGAGTTGTAGAAACACTGACAAGCTAGTAAACACACTGCACAATGATGTTTCTGATCAAATTGCCAAGAAGTATATTGCAATGGAAAATACTGACCTGAAGATTACGTACGAAATACCAAAATGTTTGCAAATGAGCAGCAACAAAGAGAGGAAGACAGAAAAGAGGGGTATGTTTGGAGGTTAAAATACCAGTGTGGAAGTCCAAAGAGTGCAGCATGTCTTATGTTCCTGCTCAAAATACAGCAAAGAAAGACAAGTTTATGAGGAGTTAACAAATTTGGGAGACTTTTAACTTGGTGGGGGATTTTTATTTGGAAAGAACTATCAACTTGTTGGAAGGGAGTTTTAAGTTATTTGCACTCCACTGGCCGGCACCCCAGGATATATAACAGGCATGGCTCACAGTACATGCTTTATTAAACCCATTAGAAAGGTTTTAAATAATAATAATTTGTCTCTCCTTTATACCTTTTAAATAGTGTAAAAATAGTATAATAATTTTAAACCAACAAAATTGTATTTGTTTACCGATATAAAACTAAGGGAATAACTTGGTTTTATACCACAACCACCTGTTATCATGTGGCCGAGTGTCGTGTAATGACACCTGAATAAGTCCCATTCGCTGAGGAGGGCTGTGGGATACGGTCGAAAGCTCTGGGAATAGCTAAGTAAGTTGACCTTGCATTATGGACAGAAATTGGTTTTAGCATTTGCATTCCCCACTTGGGAGTGTATATTGTATCTGATCCGAAGCAATACAAGTATCCTCAATATAATGCATTGATTTTGTGCACAGTAAAAATGTAAGCCCATGCCAGTGCAGCTAGGCTGTTGACACAACCGTCTTGCAGCTGCTGCACCAGGCTATAATGTTCAAGTTATGACAAAGGAGAGAAGGAGTGTGATTTGTCATTAATAGGCTCAGTAAGTCCTGTTCTGTTGGAGTAAGAGCTGACCAAATTCTTTACTAGTGAAGCACATCCTTTCTGAGCGCTGCAGTCCTGCACACAAGAGCCTGCCACATCTGCTGGCTTCCTGCCTGATTTGCTGCCTGGCTGCTTGCAACTTTTAAAAAAAAATTGTGAAGGAAGAAGACCAGGCGACTGGAAAATGTGAGTCGTTGCAAAACAAAATGTTTTGGATGGTGGTTGGTGTGGGGAGAGTTGGCGACAAAGGGAAGGTTGCATCTTATCTGGGTCCTCTTAGCCCTGTAAAAGCTTTCAGGTGCAGTGCCCCATCGAGCAGATCCGGCCAGGCCAAGCTTGAGCAACTTTTTTTATTCTTGGCAGCAGATGAGAGAACAGAATCAGACCCAGATAGCTGGGACTATATAGGGATCTGGGTAACACATTACTGCCACCCCAACATGTGCCACCCGCCCAGACTGTGAGCGCTTGGCAACGCTGCACTTTATGTGAGAGCAAAGCTGGCAAAACAGGTGGGTTCCGTGAGCGTGCCCTATGATTAGATCAGTCATTACCACTGGCATTGTTGAAAGCAAAGCTAACCATTCATTTCAGAGGACCACCTGTATTGGAATGTGTTACTAAAGCTTAACAGCAGATGATTCAATATCTGGATGAGAAATAGTCTGTGTTGGCTTACAGTGAGGATGTGTGTTTCCACTTAGCATTTCTGATTTTCTTTTATTTTGCTTTATTTTCACAGTGCTGTACAGCCACTGTGTTGATTCTTCTTTCTCAGGTTTAATCAGAGTTGTCCAGTGTTGCAATGTTGACCCCCTCTTATTTGTAAGTGTAGCTGTCCTCTGTGCCCCGCCATCCTTAGACTTGAGTCCCATACTCATGCTTACTGCAGCTGGGAGGTTTCCTCCGCCTCCTCCTCCTCCTCCTCCTCGCTGCTTTTTCTTCAGTTGACAGTTGTGTCAGGGACCACACATTGAGGAGGTGGAGCGAGGCTGTTGTACTATTCTGGTAGACAGGCTAACATATATTAGCCAGCCTACCGTATATTTCTGGTCTATCATCATTTATCTGCCAGGCAGGCAGAGCAGAGGCTGTGCAGAGGCTTGTGCTCGTAAAGCACAGATGCCTCCCCCCATGACCTCCCTTTCCCTCCTGGCTCACTCATCTCATAGCCTCAGACCTCAACCATGCTGGCCTCCTCTGCAGAGGGCTCCCTGATGGGCCTCTACCTGAATCACAGAGCAGAGCACAGCCACAGCTGACTGGCCTTGGGACAAGGGCAGCAGGAAGGGGCCTCTCTCCTCAACTGAGCCCCAGGAGCACATAGGCACAAAATATTGTCTTAAAGCAAAAGCTACGGATAACCTCTGCAGCCCTGCAGCCATGCACAAATCGTGTTCTTTCTAATATAGTTTCAGTGTGGTACTAGAATCAAGTTTTCTTACAAGTCACAAAATAGGTCAGTGGGTCAGAAATAATTACACTTACTACAATTTCAAATACATATCAAATGCTGAAATAATACTCAAAATATTACAGTCAAGTGATTTGCATCGGAAACAAGTATCAAAAGTACAGTACACACCCATAAGCTTAAAGCAATAGTTGGACATTTTGGGAAACACGCTTAATCACGTTCTTGCCGAGAGTTTGATGAGGAGATTGTTACCTCTCACAACAACCAGCAGCCGGTTAGCTTAGCTTAGCATAAAGACTGGAAAGAGGGGGAAACAGCTTGCTTGGCCCTGTCCAAAGGTAAAAACAAATCCAACTACCAGCATCTCAAAAGCTTAATAACATCAACACGTTATATCTTCTGACTACTTCCGGTGTGTATCCTAATCTAAACTAGCTGCCTGTAGCTACATATTTACCGTACAGATGTGAGAGTGGTATCAATCTTTTCATCCAACTCTAGCCAAAAAGGTGAACAAGTGTATTTCCTAAAATGTCAAACTATTTATTTAAGGCAAAAGGCAGATGGGTGTGTGAGTACTTTAGGCTTAGAATGGAGAACCGCTTTCTGTATGTATGAAATAAGTCTTTTAATTAGTCCCCAAAACCTCTGTGTTCAGATGGACACACTTGAAAAGCCAGACAGACTTCAAACAATCTTCAGTGGTACAAAGTGTTGGACAGACATAGAGAACAATGATAGGCATTGCCATCCTTAAAAGTAAAAGATTGAACTCTACTTTTCTTTGCTGAAAACAATGGTGCTGCTCTGTATTTATTAAATGGCTTTGTGATAACTGAGAAGTCTTGTTCTGGTTCTGAATGGATGAGCTGAGCTGGCTGTCAAAGGCCTGTAGATAAATTTGCTCTCACAGCCAAACTAGAGTGGATTTGATGATCACTTGCACTGCACAAAACTTGCATCATAGCAAGTCCTTTAGTTTACTGTTTAGTGTTGACATCTTGTTTTTCTCAAAACGAGAAGGAAAATCTGTCATTGGCGTATGATTATTTAACTGGTTCCCAATTAAAATCAACTTGTGTAAACAATTTATTCGAATCAAGTGTTGTTCTCTTGAGACTAGTGGAGAGATCTGCTTATTCTGCCTTGTTTCAAGATGTTTACACTCACAGAGTCCTGTAACAAGAGAACCCACATTGGATCGAACAGGAGTTGTCTCACTCCACTGACAGAAGTTTTGTTTTGGTTTCAGAAGGATACTATGGTGTAATGCTAAACAAGGTCTGACTGTGGTCATCTTTTACAGTGTGCTGGTCTGAGTGGAGCTTGCGACATGCTAGGTTGGGTATGTAAACCACAGGAGTACAGAGGGCCTGGCACTCTCCCCCTCTTGTGAAGCAGAAAGCAGGTCCATGTCAGGGAACGTGTGTGAAGTCCTGGAAGAGCTGACCTGGAAAGAGCCAGATGGGGATTGGGGTTTAAGCACCATAGAGGGCTTCTGCAAACAACACATGGAAAGGCTTTGGCGGCTAATGTAGCGTGGAGTATTTATGTACTGAGCGCAGATTTGACCACTGTCCATCAGGATCCGGGAAGCAGATATGCCACGACCTCTGCAACCATTTCCACAAGACCACCTCATCTGGACCAGCCTACCCACACACCCCCTCCCCCCCAGCACCGCCCCCTCCTCTAGCCTTTCTCCCCTCGGGACCCTCACACTGCTCCTGGTTCAGCTGTTTAGTGTACAGTAGCTCATACCCACAATCCTCTCTGAGCAGGTGGTCTGTCATAGGCCTCTTTGTTTTCCAGAGTCTCCGATGGCAGCTGAGGGCAGAGAACAAGAGGAACATGCAATAATCCAGCGCTTTGGGCTTCTTTTTTTGGCTGCACTTTCTCTGGTTTAATTCATTTAGTCAGAATATCATCGCATCAGATTAGGAGAGTGAGGTTGACACAGTGGTTTGCTCAATGATAATCCATTTGGTGGTTTCACATACTGTGTTTTATAAAGCCTAAAGGGCCATATTGAAGGCAACAGTGACTGCAGCAAGTTCTGCTTTGACATTGCTACAATGAAGTCAAGTGTGTATGAGAAAACATAACTGATTTAAACACATTCCTCTTGACGATCTTTCAGCATGTTCTGTAACTATTGTAATTTATGGGGTTTGTGTGGTTGTGAGGTCAAGAGAGAAGTTCCAAAAACTCTTAATTACATCTACAGAAACCAAATACCTGTGCATGTTTGCAATATGCTAAAGTATCAGATGAATACATGATACTATGATCCTATGTTACATGTGTTTGGGCCATATCAGAACCTGCACGGACACTGGCCCCAAAGCATTATTTTGTGTAAAATCAAATGCTGGTGAAGCACCTTGATAGGGAACTGTCTTGAGACTGGTGGGCATGTGATCATTTAAAGGACCACGCCAGTGTTGTTGCACATTTTAAAGGAATAGTTGGACATATGCTTATGTGCTTTCTTGCTGAGTTAGATGATCAATACCACTCTTATATCTGTGCACTAAATATGTGCAGCTGGTTAGCTTAGATTAGAATAAAAACTGGAAACAGGAGGAAACAGCCGACCTGGCTCTGTCCAAAGGTAAAATAAATATGCCTACTTAGCACCTCTAAAGCCCAGTAATTAACATGTTATATCTAATTTGTTTAATCTGTACAAAAATCAAAGTAATTAACGACTTTGTGGTTTTACAGGGTTATGGCCGGACTTTTTCTTTTGTTTCTCCAGCTATTCATTGCCATACTTCATGAACGTCAACACAAATTTAAAATGACACTATTGACACTACAGCACAGCACCACAGATACTTGGATCTTGCCTAATAATTAATGCAATACACTTATACTTTTTGTTGGCATCTAACTCTGAATGCTTACTGTGAGTCCCTTTTAGACAAAAGTGCCAGCTAAATTAATGTAGCCTAATGTAATCTATTACAGTTTTGTTTTTCTTTGTAAAAGTGATGATGATATAATGCAGCAGTTTTCAGTCAGTCTGCCTTTACACCTGCATTACCATCCATCACTGTGATGGATTCAATCAAAGTGAATGAACGCCTTTGTATATTGATTTTTACTGTGTTCTGAAATTAATGGAACTAATGGAAATACCTGGAAATTGGTAAAAACACAGTTCAAAAACATGATTAGCAGTGATGTAAAGTGTGCAGTATGTGTAGTAAATGGGCTAAAACATGCAGAAACACAGGTGTTTAAATTGCTTTGGGCACATGCTAACTTCATTTCTTTCCTTCAGTGTCAGACGACATATTTCACTGTCACTGTGACCCTTGTTCTCTTGTTTAAACTGTTTACACTGCAGAATTTGAGGAACACTTTGTATTATTATCTAATTTATCACCAGATGTACGACAGTAAATTATCAGACTCCCTCAACAGAAGCCAACACTGTGGCATGTCGACAATTTAAATCTTGAGACATTTTCCTAAAACCAAAAATTAGCTTCAAAAATGCTTCAAACATGACAGTGAAATTACTATTTTGTTTCCACTGGTGTAATGGAGTTGTCAAACATGGTTTAACTCCTTCGTCTTCAAGAAAGAAAAAGAAAAAGAAAATCCTGTGTGTAATTTACGAGCACACCACTAATTTGTGCAAGTGGGGGTGTGAACGTGCATGATGCTGGCTGGCACTCGCTGATTCAAGAGTGGCAGAAATCTGATAGTCCTTACAGCAGAGTTTCTCAGCCTTGGTCAGGATCCCACATGAGGTCGCTTAATATGCAGAGAAGTTTATTTTTTTTAATATATTTTACAGATCTTTATTTTTATATAAGAAATAAGGTTTAAAATGCATCAAAATGTCTATAAAATCATTAAGAGCTTCTTCCATTCTCTTAAATGCAACTATCACTCAAATTCACAGGACGACTAAACACTAACAACATGTCTTCTGGCTTCAAGTGTTGGAACCTTAGAGGCATAAATATAGGCTATCTATATCAGTGACTTCATGGAACCAACTATGATCTCAGCGAACAAGTCAGTTCATAGCTGCCAATATGTGCATGCTACTAGCTGCTAGTATGTAGCCTTTGTACCCATCCGTCTGAAACACTAAACTTGGTGTCAGCTTTCGTACTGACATATTCATGAAATACAGCTGATGCTGTTGCTGTGAAATAATGCTAATGAAATCACTTTTTTGCAACAAAGGGAACAAAAGAATTTGATCTTTACCATTCAAGCTTCAAAGTCACTTTGAATGAGTGAAAGCAGGATTAATCCTACATAAGAAACAGAACACTTAACGCACTTAGCCAACAGAGGTGCTCAACTTGTTGGTGACTCAGGCTGACAAATTAAATATGGAGGTGCCTATAGGTCTGCTGCTCTCTGCTTCATAATTGTTGTGTAGCTGATAAAACTTCTAAACTTAAAAAGAGGCTGCATGGTGTATTGCAGTGTTTTATCAGTGTTTAGAATGTTAATGGCTATATAGCTGGCTAGCTTAAATTTAGCCACCAGCTCATTATTTTCAACTACAGTAAGAGATTAAATGCAACGCTAACCAGTATATAGCTTCTGAAACTAAATTTGTACATTATAACCATATTTTTAAATAAATATTGTCCCCCTGAGTTTCACTGTTAATTTTGCTCAAAACCAGTATAAAATGAAATATGACTTAAAGTAAAGATCTGCACAGGCCTGTGAATAATAATTTGAGTTATGTTTGCAATACAGAAAGTTCTTTATACATTAAAAAATGAAGAACAAACTTTATTGCAAACTTTTATGATTTGGCTGGTTAGTTTCTTGTAATCTCAAACGCCTCAATGTAACATGACAGATGTTTCCATGTAAGACAAAGGTAAAAACCCACCACCAGCGAGAGACTAATTCTTCTCGTCTTTCTGTTCCCTTCAGCTACTTTACAAGCTTTTAAATGGATACTTGCTCATGCTGAAGTGGTTTCTGCCATTTATATGAAGGAGGTCACGAGAGCTTTTTTGGGTGGGAAAGGTGACTGTAAAGTTGCCAGTAATTTTGTCCAAGTAACTGTTGCTTTTGTTCCCGCTCTCATTATTTGGACCCTATGAATATTACGAGTAGAAAGAGACTTGTGATGTCACAGTTGGAAAATAAACTCACTGTGTATTCTTTCATTTTTGAAAGAAAAAGGTTTTTGCAGTACAGTAAGCACTGACCTGCACACTGGAGGACTGGGTGTGTGAAGAACAATTTTCCGACAAAACAACATCTTACTTTTTTGTTTAATGAGCCCTAAAGATGAAATGTAAAAGGAAATCTGAATAGATGTGGATACTGTGTACTTGTACTCTGTGCTCATACCTTTTCCACAACATTAAACCACTGACACACTGTCACACTGATATGCTTCCATTCACACATACAGTAGCCACATAAACAAACACCAACATAGGTAAACAACAAACTATCTACAGTACATGCCCTATGAATTTTACAGTGACACAAATCTGTGACAGGCTGTATCACACTCTCTGCTTCTCCTCTTGCTGCATGGTTTTTGTAAGGTAAAGACATTAAAGCATTACATTTTTTTTCAAAAACAAACTTGAACCCTGGAGTGCCTTCCCCATCTGGAAGCAGTAGAGGGCTTGTCTAAAAGATAAAAACGATATGAATCGCTGCTGGCAACTCAAATGTCCAGGCTGGGATCAATTACATAGACAGGATTCAGAGAGAGGGGAGGGGAGCACAGATTCTATATCATGGTCTGGTCCAGCATAGGCATGTAGCCCACATACACCCGCACACAAACACACACACTAAACAAACTGCTCTGTGACCTGCAGCTTGTGTGCACAGTTCCCAGTGTCTGGTTAAGGATTGGCTGAGACCGCATGCTGCCATGTTCCCGCCCCACTCGCACACTGCATTTAACAAGCGACTGATGGCAGTTCCAGATGAGGCCACTCTCAGCCAGCTGCTCTGTCATGTGGGTTGGGGCAAGGATTTCTGCGAGGATCAATAGAATAAGCTGGTTGTCTCTTTTAAGGCTCTGTGTAGTTTTATAATATACACAGAAAAAAATCTATCACTTTTAAGGATTATTTCCCAGCTTTATGCTCAGCGTCCAAGTGTGTCTAACACTTCTCTACCCAGAATTCATATGGTTCAGCACCATGAAAACATCTGCCTAACAGTCTCAACGAAATGCATTGTGGGACGCTTAAGATGGAGGGGAGGAGGGCTGTAATGGAATGAATATGAATAACACAAAGTAAAAACAGACAGCACAACCAGGAGGGGAGAATGGGAGAAAGACAAAAGGATTTAATAGGATCCAGACTGTTTTGAGCTCTCACTGTTTCAAAGGGAGACACTGCCATATGTACGTCTACACTCACTGGGTTTGTTGGAGACCTGAGCAGGCAGGGGAAGGCATTCACAGCTTTACAAAAGGTCACAGCAACACCTCCAGTCCCCATAACCTTTTTTAGGGTCAAGCTTCAATTCACAAATAGTGCAGGACCTCACCTCATGTGGCCCCATTAAACTGCATAGGCATGGCCTGCTCTGTGTCTCCCATTACCCTCACAAATGTAAACACACACAGTTGCAACTGGTCGGATGTTACACATTGTTGTACCGTGATATTTTGATTTGTAGGCCTCTTACATGTAGCATCATATAAAAAATATGGAAACAAAATAAAACACTATATTTTTGTGTTTAGTTAACATAAAACAAAATGACACCTACAAAGCAACTATCCACTGTCCATCATTAAATAGAGATTTTTTCCTTTCTCCTTCACTGTCATTTAATTTTTTTATGTTATATATATATATATATATATATATATGTATATATGTTATATATGTAATATATACGTATATATGTATGTTATATATGTAATACATATGTATGTTATATATGTAATATATATTAGTATTTAAACATCTTAATTATAATTATATAATTCTTTTAAAATGATTTAATATCCATTTATCAAATATTTTATGTTTTTGTGGACTAGTGATTAGGTTTATCCACAGAAGAAAAATACAATTTCAGTGCAGTTGGATTGTGTTGCAGAGGATTAGGAATGCAATGCCAACAAGGCACCCAAATGGCAGTTTACACAAAATCTGAGAAAAATCTGGATTTGCCAGATTCCGAAATACATCTGGAGTCTGATGTGAATATTTTTCACCATTGCTTTTTCTCTTCTTCTGCTTTTCAGTGAGTCATACCTGTGTTTGTGGCAAAGCTGTCACTAAAGGAATAGTGAATGATTGGGACCATGATTAAAATTCATCAGAGTAACTCTACTGCCATCTACTGTCCGCTCTGGTTTTCCACAATGAGAAGTGTGCATATGGTGGTGGAGCTTTATGTTGAAACTTGTGCAGAAGGAGTAGTTTTGTGCAGTTAGGAGTAGCTAGTTTTGTTCAGACTTGGAGTAAATCTTAAATCTGACCTTCTGCAGGTAGGCCTTCAAGTGGAAATCAAACCTCTCTGAGAACGATGTGGTCTAAATCCTGTGCTGGACTGCTGTGATTTCGGCTCAGTGTTAAACTAAGTCACTTTGGAGTTGCCAGTTCCCAGCTCAACGTAGCTCACCTGTATGTCTAATGGATCGTGGGTATTTTGCAAGCCATCCCATTCAATCCCATCCCAATGAGGGAGACAACATTGTGCTTTAATGAACTCTCTGCGATCAGTGTGATAATCACTGACCTCAAAGTACCCAACTAAACATTACCTTAATTCACCTCCTACCTGGACCTAATCCAAGAAAACAAGATGGCCATCTACTGCAGAGAATTGGCCACATGGATATTTAGGTGTGCCAACAATCTTGATCGTAACACAAACAAGACTGTGGAGAATTAGATTGACTTCCACAAGAACCGAGATGCTCATCTCCCCCCGGTAATCAACAATAATACCTTGTGCACACAGTTGAGTCGATTAAATACATCAAAACCCTCAGATCGGATGAGGACATTTCCAGTTTGACTGACAGATGCTCTTCCTGGCTGCTCAAACATGTCACAGCAAATTCTGGTCTGAATTCTTATCAATGAAAATCCGCTCAGCATCCATCACTGCTTGATCTGGATCTGCCTCCTCCTTTTCTGAGCAGTTTGTCATTTCTGTGTCTTTCTGGCTGCCCTCCATCAAAGACCTGCATGATTATAAGGGCAAGAGGAAAACGTGATTGTTGCTGACTTTGCCCATCTGGGAGACCACCTGTTTGAGATACCGGTCCTGTGCATCGGTGCCTGCGCCAGCCGCCACGGCAACCGACTCCCCCCCAATCACAATTACACTCTCACCAAAAACACATACAAACCACTGTCACACCGTCAGACTGACTGAACAAACAAACAAATCTTCACATGGCTGCTAGTTATTAGATTATTCAAGCTATTTATCAATGTCAGCCACTGATGCATCATTGCCACTTTGTTTTGTGCTTCACTGCACTCTCAAATTGATCTTTCTCTGTTTGAGGTATTTAGGATTATGACTGATAATGACAGTAATGTATGTCCAGACTGCTGCAGTGTTTAAACATAGCATGTAATTTCAATGTAGTTTAATTTTGTCCTGACTGTCTGTCAAGTCCTGTATTTGACATGCACCTACTGCGTCAGTTATTTTCTTTGTATGTTATGTGTAATGACTTGTATGCATAAACTGGTGCACAGCCTTTTCTGCAACAGCAAATATTCATCATTACATTATTGGTGAAATTCAGCATGAAAATACATTATACAATTTCAACATGTAGCTCGTGCACAAACACAAGTATTCCATAAAGAATAGTTTCATTTATGTGCATTTAATATGAGAAAACAACCTGAGGATGTATGATACTTTTTGTACAAGAGGAAACACACACACACACACACACACACACACACACACACATGCTAATGTCTGCTGAGGGCATGGTGTTCTCAGTTGTACTCGGTGGTAGAGATTTTAGGTGAGGGACTTGACTTCCTACATTGCCACACACAATGGCAGGGCTAGTGTTTGTCACCACGGAAACCATCCGTTTCTTGGCAACATTCCTATCATCTCTAGCCGACTCTGAAATCAAATCTAATGATGGGATTCCAGCAGTCGACTGAAAGAAGAATGTTTGCGAGCAAAGTGCCGGCAAAAGCTTTGGCAGCGTGAAAAAGCCCACAGGTGAGAGGGAAAATAATGATGAGGTACAGAAAACTTTTTCTTTTTCGGTCTGCACACTTTTTCGCAGCTGCTGACAGACATTTAGGTTTGAATCCTGTCGTCTGCTATATTCTTGAATGATATACGTGAGGGGGCTAACATGCATCTCAGTCACTAAAATGTCAACCTGCTAAAATAAATAATAAAAAACATTCCTGGCATGCAGCAGTAGCCGAGCCACAAGTTGTTTATCCGCATTAGTAATTCACCCACTCAGACTGACCTCTGCACCTCCCAAACTGATACATTTTTAATTAGTCATTTGTAAGTAACTGTTCAGCCTAAAGAGATGACGGGTGATCTTCCCAACCACATCTACTATCTAGTAGATGCTTGGAGTCAATACATTAAGCCTCTACATTTAAAGATCCAGAGCTTTGTCATCATCATTACTATCATAAATGTATTTTTGTTTCAAATCTCTTTCTTTGCACATAATGCTATCGAAGGTCCTCCCTTAAATACATCTCCCTGCTTATTTCTTCCCTGTAGCGCCATCACATTCCCTAAGGGTAAACCAATTTACATTCTTGTTTTGCTCTTCAGATCCATGCCAGTTTCCATGACAACATAGTTTCACTTTCTCATCCTCTCTGTCTCACTCTCTCTATCTCCCTCCTCCTCCTCCTCCTCTCCCTCTCCCGTTCTCTCATTCCCCACTGCTTCTTTCGTATGTTCTCTTGACCTTCCTCCAATGTTTCATTTTCCTTCTCTCCAAATACCGGGGTCCAAATTCCTCCTCTCATCTCATTTCCTCACCTAATTGAGCTCGTTCCTCTGCTTGCCATATACCAGCAGAGAATAATGGACTCAGATAAAACATATCTCGGGGGGAATGGTGGGATAGAATTCACAGCATCTTTTTGCATTTTCATCATAAAATACAAATGCAGCTCACTCTGTCTGCGGGCTGTTTTATTCCCTCTTAAATATCCTCGGGCTGGTCTATTTGGCAGGCGTGATGCCCAGAGCCTAAAATTATTGAATCAAAACAATGTGCAGCAGAGTATTCTTCCCTCTGATTAAAACAATGCTCTTGTTTGGCAATTAGTGTGCCTACACAATAGCATACACAACTCAAAGGGAAAAAAGAACAATGAGAAAAAGAAGATGCCTCTATCAAATAATCATATACGTTTCCTTCCTTTAATTTAGTTTTTCAAACAAGAAAAAAAAAAAGCTTTCATCCTAAATCCAGTCTGAGCTCCATTCTGATTTGGCATATTACGACAGAATAAGTGCAGATCTCTACCCAATGGCATAATTAAAATCTCAAGCTATTTAATTACCCAATGATTAAAAATGTCTGATGCCAACAGGTGTGATGGCGCTTCCTCGGCTGATTAATGCCAGTCCCTTCTGCCTCGTCTGGAAGGAAAAGGTCATGAAGATTGTGGTCAGTCTCCTGCACGACTTTGACCAGTCCGCCTGCTCTCGCTCCATGTCTGCAGGTCAGGGAGTTGCAGCAAGCCGCCTCTGTGGTTTGTGATTATTTTCTTTGCTCCAATCTGACCCGTAGCCACTGCAGATTTGTGTTTTATTCCTCTCCCTCTCAGTATAAATCATTGCAGCTGCCTCCTCAAGGTTTTAGGACTTGTACTGTATGTGTCCTTCCCTAATATTCAACTGGTTGCCTCATAAAAAATCAGAGCATGGTTTCTTATTCATCCTTTCAGCAAAAAAAATATCCCTGCATTGTGGGTGGTCTAGAAACCCACATCTTAGAGGTTAGAGAAGCAAATTTTGCAGGTGCACATCCTTGCACCAGTGGAAACATCTAAACATCTGGACAAGGCAAGCATATGAGATGTGCTCTAATCCTGAACAATGTTTCATGTTCGCTTGGTTATGGCAATTACTTTGGTAGGGCTAAGTGGTAGCCAGCACCGGAAAGGTATAGATGTCTTATGCTGCTCCTAGATCTACTGTAAGTGTTCTTAACTGTATAAATACAGTTTGTGGTAACAAACTGTATGAAACATTATTAAGAAATATACTGACTTACACAGTCAGTATATTTGCAAGAAATGCTTTTATCCCAAGTTCACTTGAGGGTATATGTTGCCAAGCCTACTTCTGCTACCCATACCACCAGAGGGAGTATTTAACTGAAAAAAAAGAAGAGCAGGTTTAACAGTGCAACAACTGGATCTTCACTTTACAATGGTTCCCCCAAACCTGACGCGTCTGAGCTCAGTTTACAGTGTTTCTGATTTACCTCCACTTTGAATTTGACATCACATGGCTCTCTACCAGTGTCTATTAGAAATGTGATCTGAGATCTGAGATGGAAAGGGTGATTTGTTGGATCAGATATGCCTAGACGGAAATAAAACACTTAATATCTGCTGTTTGATTGACTGATTGATTGTCCCACGTTTCATGAAAGGCATCCACAATGCATTTTAAGTCTGCAAGACAACATTTAAGGGGTGTTGACATCACCATCATCTGAAATTATTATAAATAATACTATGATAATTTTGAAGAGAGTGAAAAAAAATCCGACTCTCAGCCAGCACGACAGTCCAGTATGACATATCAGTACAGTGACATACGGATGCCCGTGTGGCCACACTAATTATTGTCAGCGGCTGGGAGTGATATGGACTCGCAGAGGAGTGCAACGTCCTGCCCTTCTACATCTTGAATAGTGGGAGTCATGAACCGCTGCAAGGTGACGCGTCCTCTGATTTTAACCGAAACTTCAACCTAGACACGCCGTGTTATTTATCACCATCTGAACCTCCGTCAAACTGCACCAGCTCCTTTCTTATCGAACATCGGGATCGGGACCATCTTGCGCAGTGGTACGGCGAACTGAGCAAGCGGTGGCGGCGGCCACTCCGGGGAATGTCGACTGGCCGTCAGTCCTGACATCGGCCTCTTCTGATCTCAGACACCAGGTACAGTACACAGCATTTCAAAACACTGTCACTGCCGAGGCATGCTAGCTGTTCGCGTATTTCGGAGCCGTCTTCGTTACGTGTGGACTCGTGTAACTTTCTCTTCTTTTTATGAAGTCTCCGGGTCGCTAGCAAGCCAATAACAAAGTTCAAATCCCGTTAGCTAGCATTGTGTTCGCTTGCAGATGTGTGCTACGGCAACGTCAGTTTACAAGCAAGTAGCCTAGCGAAGACACGAATTAGCATGCTAAGTTAGCCCGTGGACCTGGCTGGCGCAGCAAGTCACCACTCATGAGCGCCGGGGTTCACACCAGGGGCATGTGTCCTTAAATTCTCCTAACAACAATACGGTGCTTGGTCAACTTTATGCTTTCGCGTGCTCAGTCTATAGATAAGTACATTTCAATCCAGATGTGTAAATTACTAATATTAGCTTGTCAGCAAGCTAATCTGACAGACGCAGCCAAAGCAGCATTTGAATGGTTTTGTGCTAAGCAGCTAAACCGAGACTGCGTAACGATACCTGTCACTTCAACACAGACTCAGCGTGGGCATGTGGAGACCAACATGCAGCTAATACTGCCGCTGCTCAACACTGTCTGCCACTTTACTGCTACCGTGGTCAACGTTACCTTTATTGTAGAAAAATGATATCCATGTATTTCAAAATATTTTAATTTCCTGCCCCGCTGTGATTCAGTTAAACACAGACAAACCTACTGTGTAGCTGCACGTCAAGCCGAGTTTATACCTGACAACTGAACTTAAACGTTATGTTGGTTAGAGTCAGTTGTCACAATTAAAATGTTGATACCACTAATATTTTGGTACCACTATTAGAATTGTAGTTATTATAATTTAAATGCAGTCACAGCCTGTGTAAAGTGGTGAACTCTCTCACACACCCTTTTTCCTCTCTCTCTCTCTCTCTCTCTCTCTCTCTCTCTCTCTCTCTCTCTCTCTCTCTGTGTGTGTGTGGTCTCAGTCCAGTAAACTTAATGAAGACCCATGACCCTGCTAGTTCAGCCTGTTGAATATGGTGTGATAATGCTGCACAGTAAACCTGTTAACAGAGAGAGATACTACAGCTTTCCTCTTTCTGTGTGTGTGTGTGTGTGTGCACACAGACACTTCATGCTGTTTGTGTATCTACAATATCCTGGTGAGCTATATATAGCACCTAACAGAGTTTGCAACTTGATCCGAATTGTCTTTCAGAGCCACAGTACACTGTGCGTTGCTTTCCACTGGAAGTGAAATATCTCTTAGTTCAGAGAATCTTTTTCTTTTCAGACTTTTGTTTAAAAGGGCAGTCCACCGCCTACCTGTAGGCCTTTGTGCAAGCCTGTTTTATTTTGTGCTTTTTTGTGTGTGTATGTTTTTTTCCCTAGAGGTCCCTGTAAATGAGGTTGTAGTGGATGTGTGTCAGGGCTTCATAGACCAAATATTATTTTGTTTTTTATCCATCCACTGCTAAGCACTTCACAAACTGCATAGACATTTTAGTGAGCATTTGTGTACACGTCTGTATACTTTGGGTGGATAAAACAAGTGACAGAACAGGTGATGATGAAGTAGTCTTCCTGTAACAACAAGAGAGCTTGTGTATCTATAATTGTACAGTAAGTTCCTGCCTCTTTTGCGTTGTCCGGAGTTGATTTGAATGAATAAGCACATGGCAGCCACTGCATGTCCACACAGACTGCTCCAGTGCAAGCAGAGACAGATTTGGTGAGCTGCTGACAAAGTGTTTCTTATCTGGTTAGGTGATCTGAGAACTTTGGGGTGAGTTACAGGGAGCACCGCTAAGGTGAGCTATGAAAGAATAATGTGATATTGAGAACGTTTCCACACGACAGAATATACTAAGACACTTAAGTACTGGACTCTATAGGCCTAGTGAAGGCCCCAGTCTAATCCCTGAATAGAAAGCAATTAGGCTAAACATTTTTATGACACTTAAATTGTGGTTCACATTAATGTTTCAGTGTCTGTTGTGGTTCTGTGCCTTTCTGTGTGCTTATCTTTTGCATATTTTTGCATACCGTCTTTGTAGACAAAAGTACTCTCTCCACACTGCTGCTGGTCCTCAACCTTTCAAATTACATTCCTATATTTAGTCACACTATGCCATTGTCAGAGTAGTGTGTTGAGACTCTTTAACTTTAGTTTGTTGGGTCAGGTGAGAACAATGCCATTTGAACTTAGGCGTGCACCACACTCAGACCTTGTAAGCATGCAGGTCTTGGTCCTTTTACATGCAAACTGTGGTGCTGCTTGCTGGAAGTGAGAATGTAATCTGAACCAACTACAGGATTTAAGCCTCAGATACTGTACACAGTTTCATGGGTGCAAGAGGACAGATGTTCACCTCTGTTAATCAGCACTTACTTATGCTTGGAAAGTCTTGTGTAACAAATTAAGTCTCAGTGGATGCTTATATTGAGTCTCAGTGGATGCTTATATTAAGATATTTCTTCGTGTTCAAAACTGATGTGAACTTAAGAAAATGTACGATTTAGTGAAGAGCTCAGCCAAGTGTATCCTACATAGTTACAGTTCCAGGGAGAGGGATCTTGATACTGCCAAATTGTCCTAATATCCAATAAATTAGATACTTGCGGGTCTGTGTGACTTGAGCTTGAAACGTCTGTGTTAAACTAGATGACTCAAACAGGAAAATGCATCAAAGTAAACCTTTCCAGATACAAAACAACTGTAGGTGTGATCACAGGCTTGGTGACCAATGAGCCCCCGTTCCTCCTTTTCCATGAGGCCTGAGCTCTGATCAGATCCAACCAATCATCAAAGCTTTTTAACAATATTACAAACAGAATAAACGAACGAGGTAAGCTAAGTCTGGTCTATGAAAGAAACGTGGGAACTGAGTGCTGCATTTTTCATTATTTGAGATAATAAACACAAGTCTTGTTGAGGATATAGCCGGATCTCATGCTTTCTTAAATAAGGTTCCAAAACTTGAGTATTTGAATCACTATAACATAATATCAGTTGGATTTCCATCACCTTATCTTAAAACCTTGATTAAAATCAAAACCTGATAGGAAGCAGACAGATATTCCTCATTAGAGGCCCCTAGGGTCTGGTGATGCTTCTTACACCCAAACCAAACCCCAGCGTTTTGAACTGAGCAAATGATAGTGCCATTCATATAACACTTACCAGGGTTAAAATGCTTCTAACAAAAAAACCTCCACAATCTGGTGATAAAAGTGTGCAGGACCGAGTTACTTCCTGGTATGTGAATGCTGAACTCTTCATGAGTTGGTAGATGCTTGTTTGACTTTCACTGCCTGCTGAATGCCTGTACAATAGTGTTTTATCTTTGTGCAGGTCTCATGGAGCTCTGTGTGGCTCTCGCTCAAGGAAAAGTCTCGCTCTGAAATCTCGTGAGAGGTTGAGTTGTTGCAGGAAGACGACTGTGGAAACGTGAGTCAAGACTTGGAGAGAAGAGAAGAACTGCTAGCAAGAATTTATTTCCAAAGTCATGGCTGAATATTTAACTGATTTCGACAATGTCGATGAGGCATTTGAATTTGATGGCCATCCCTATTTATTTGAGCCAGAGTATACGGATCTTCCTGCAACAACTCAACCTCTCGCAAGATGTCAGAGTGAGACTTTTACTTGAGCGAGACTTCTATTTATGGTTAAGCAAAAAGGATCAGACTCTCTAACAAAAAGGTCTGTCTCTGTAGGGATCCTTTCCATAATCTTGTCAGACACTTTGAACAACAATCTGAGCCTGTCAGTGGCAAAAACAAGGACTTTTAGTGGATGAACTTTTCATGGGCTCAATTGCCCCAAAGGATTACTTGCAGCCATTGCAGCCCGTTCACGGATGCCGGCTGAGGCGATCTACTGGACCAGTTCCAAAACTTTTGGTAACTATTAGTCATTTAGACCCCAAAATTTGTAAAAAAAAATAGAGCCCAGGTTTAAAAATACAGGAGTTACCCTTTAACAGCGTATACCATTATTCCCTCTAAGCAGTATGTATTTCAAATTGTATTACATACAAATGCACAAACAAACAGGCTCTAACTGGGAGTCTACATCTGGATGCTGCATCTGTCACCTCCTCTATCCTCTTAAGCTTTGTCCTATGCTTTTGTAATCATGCCATTACTTACAGTTGGTATGTAATATTAAAATGTGTAAGACACTTCCACTATTTTACCCAACAAATAAGTTAGAGAACATCACTTTCAATTTCATTAAGGTTGGTTACTTTACAAAGTGCCTGTTAGAGTACATACTGTAAATTAGCCAGCAAAGGCCAAGCTTGTGCAAACACTTTGATGATCTGGAGGTAATTTCCCACCTTGTTTATATCCATTGCAGTAATTACAAGTGTGCTTGTTCAATCCAGGTGAATTTTCCTCTTTCTTTTGGCTTTCTTTCATCTGTTTTCCATCATGAGTTTCTCACAGATTGCATCATTGCTTCAGCTCAGGACACTTACCTTTCTACTTGTACTGTCACCACATTTTATTCATGTATGACCAGCTAAAACTCATAGTAGGGCCATATCTAGGTTGGATGCAGCTTGTATCAATTTGGATGTTTCTCTAATTGTAGTGCTTGTGTCCGCTATTTCAGTTAAGGTCAGGTTATGTTTAGGCTAAGGTTTTGGTCACTGTTTATGGTTAGTTCAGTGTTGTTTTGAGAAGAGGATGCTGTGTGCAACCCCTTATTCTCCCTAGGGGAACAACAGTTACACTTTAGTTCTACTTGGTTACTTCGCTAAATCTGAAGAAAGGGTCGTCAGATGTAAAAAAAGAAATTCATCAAACCTACATATTGTATGAGAAACCATGTGTGGAGTTCTTTCTTACACTAATTTTCAATGATGATGATCTTTGACCTGTGGGGAAAAATCAAGCCACTATCTGATTGGACCGACCGGTCGTCCTCTCTTGTGCAGACCGGTAGGTGTGTGTTCAGCTTGACATCGAATGGCTGCTGTCCGTTAGCCTTCCGTTGTTCAACTGCTTCTGTGCTGTAATGCTTGCCTTCTGTCGGTACTGAGACTGCAGTTTGGTCTTTTTCCTTGCTCTAGTTGGCTTTCTTCCCAGAATGTGTTGGAAAGGATACAACCCTTGACCCTCTGTACAAAATGAACCCAGTATTTCCCTGTCCCTGAGCTGAGGCTAAACCATGGACTAGGTGCCTGCAGCCTTGTTACCACTTAATTTTCAGCCTGTTAGGGAGGTCTTTATCAGTGTTTGTCTGGAATAGCCAACAAATCCTATGTGAATTGCCCACATTTCCATACCTTCTGCAGAATTCCCTCAGTCCAGTACACATATGACACAAACACGTGCAATATCCACCCTGATTGTAGCACATAAAAATCAGAGGTGGTCATGGCTTTATTGAATTAAATGAAATTATTTTAGCTAAAATATCCTTTTTCCTCCTGCTCAACTCACTACTTTTTGTACAGTTCATAATGTTCTCTCTTGGTGTAAAAAGAAAGGTACACCTTAGGTCATCTCTTTTGTCATCACTGTGCAGCGAGGCCTGTTACATCAAAAGAAAGTGATGCTTTGAGATCTTCACAAATGTCTCAGTTTTCCTTTTTTTCTGTGGCCTTTCCTGTGTTGCAGGCCCTTCTGTCTGCACATCGCCTACTGGTTAGCCTATATTTACTCAGCCCCGTGACATGTTTTGTTGCCACAGCAACCTGCCACAACCCCTAGTGTGCTGATTCTTTTTTTTTTTGTTGGCTGTCACCTGTGTACTGTCCTACAATGCACTGCAGTTTACCCCCAACAAGTGCTTTGAGCAGACTGAGATCTGTGAGTGCAGAGAGGGAAGCTATGCAGATCAGACTTTTAAAGAGTTTGTTGATTCAATTCTCCCAAAAGTAAAAATACCTTTTTATCAAAGGTTTAACATGATAGATCATTGAACCAACTGAGTCCTTCTGATTTTTAGATGTTAAATGGATGCTGACCTGCTGTAACCTCTTGTTTTGCCTGTGGACTACAGTAATACATTCCTACAACACCAGGCTGCAGAAAAACAAAGTGCATGTTGGGAGAAGAAAACAAGCATGTGATATAAGGAAAGGGGAAGGAAAGAAAAGAAATGTTATTGCAAGAACTATAAAAAGCAAGAAATAGATATGGCTATAGGGCTGTATGTGGTCAATGATCTATGAACAGGGTTTTCCCGCCTGTTACACTCTTAGCAGGCCAACTTGAGTGCTCTGACCAAAAATGCCAAACACGCAGTATACTTTACTTTTTTCCTCCTGCAAGACTCTTGAACAAGTTCCAGTTGTGTCCTTTGCTAGCCTACATCCTCTACAGCATACGAAAATAGTCTCCTCTCTACTTAAAAGTTATGAGTTTTGAATCTACTTCCTGTATGCGAGAAACATCCACACTGGCTGCATCAACACCAAATCATTTCTCCAAGGTGAGAGGTAATTTCTCAGTTCATAATCTGGAACCAGCTGCTATATTACCACACATGGATTGATGGTGCTTTCCAATTAAGTGACCTTTCAGTAATCACATTGTTAAAAGACCCAGGAGGGAAGTATATTTTTACACATTGTTTTGTATGATTCCAACAGAAGCAGGCAAAATCAGAAACTTCATTCATGAAAGAGAGTTTAAAGGCTGTATTTTATTGAGTGCTGGCACCAATAATCACTCAAAACGTACTGACGGCTGTCACTTGGAAGCTGTTTCACATTATTGGTCTCAGTCGGTTTTCCATGAGTGAAAGTTGGCAGGGGCTCGATAGATGATTCGACATCTTTAAACCTAGCATAGCTCGCCTGTCATCACCCTTGTTGATTTTTCTAAAGTTGCATGGCTTGCAAATCAATTCGGTAGCTGACAGAACCATTCCGTGTTTGCCTTGAATTTCAACTTTGTGTTTTTCCCCTCCAAAATGTAGTGCAGCAACTATAGATTTTATATCAGTGTCAGTTGTGATGTTTGAAATTTATCAGCAGATGTTTTTTCCATGTTCAGACGATTCTCACTGAGTTGAGGTTTTTTTATATAGTGTCATATAGTTTTATGAACCACTCAAGCATACTTATTTAATATGCAGTACTGCGGTGGGATTTTGAACCACAGGAGACAGTACTCTGCTGTATTCTCTGACTACAGGTCTAATCTAAATGAAACTCCTTATACCAACAATAGGCGAGACTTCGTTTCTCTGCAGCAACATAGAAAACAAAGCTGAGAGTCCTCAGTTTCACTTGTGTCGTTGAGCTGCTAGTCTTCTGAGGACGTTGTTAGCTGTATATGATCAAGGAATGTAGATTCAGCTATTGCTGTGTGTTCAGCTGCACTACTCCTACAATGGTAATTTCAAAGTAAGGTAAAAAGCAGCCAACACAGTTTATGTTGGTAAGACAGTTTGGAGAAATAACACCATTCATTGCTTTTTTCCCCTACTTTTATTACACTATAGCAGTGTCTCAATTCAGGCGACCGAATGCGTCACAGCAGCCCAACAAGGCCATCCCATTTCGAACACTCCTTCAAATGCGAATCCCGAATTTGGAGGATCCAATGGCTGTATCATTCGCGGCCCCAACGTATCCCAAGATTCATTGCGTGCAAGAGAATATGGCATCCCCAAACGTATCGTCAACAGCGGCTGAGCAGGATTACACTTTTAAATGTAAATATTGGGTTTCAGCTCACTCGAATAATTAACAATACAAATGTTAAAAAACCAAGGGGCCTTAAAAACCTCAAACCTCAACTGCAGCTGTCAAGGTTGCTAGGTGACGGGAGGGGCACTATAATAGGAAATCCTCCGTAGACCAGACCGTCTTATTTAAAAACCCTTGGTTTGGCCTTCGCGGTCTACGAAGGCTGCATCCTTAGAAGGATGTCCAGGTGACGTCACATTTCAAGTAATGTGTCACAGTCCACTGTAGAGTCGATTGATTTATTTAAGAAGGCCCACAGGTAGATCCACCAGCAGGAACTCAGTGACATATACAGCATGTCTAACTCAGTGGTAAGTGGTGATAAGGGTGACAATTTTGGGCTTGTTTGAAACCATTGTGTGAAGACATAAAGGGAGTCATTACACCAGCCACATAGCCCACAGTGCGATAAGCCAACTTTTTTAGGAAGCAGCACTTGAGCTAGAGAGGTTGGATGTTTGGTATCACAAACATAAATTCTGTAGCACATCTATTGTTAACGGACTGTGTGTGTGTGTGTGTGTGTGTGTGTGTGTGTGTGTGTGTGTGTGTGTGTGTTTTTAAAAAAAAAAAAAAAACGCAACAGAGGATTAAAGTTTCAAACTTTATTTAATTGGCCGATAATGCACTGGCAAGTGAAAAATGTAAGTAATAATTGTGCACAGTGATAACAGTGATAAATAAATTTTGTTTGACTCCTTTCAACTGCAAAATTAGTTTTGGGGAAATATTTTTGCAACTCAGGATTGTGTGTGTAAAACTGAGCATCCTTCCTGGAAATGCAACTCAGAATCGGTAACTTTGTCGTCACTTTAAGTTAGTTTGCTATTTTCTGCAGTGCATGTCCTGACACAGGTTTCCCCAGGTAGCTTCCCCAGGTTATTTTTTTTTTAAATGATATTTGTTAGAAAATGTACACGCGCAGTCATTTTGGAGGATGGGGGCTAGACATTCAGATGAAGTATGGAAAAACATATTCATGACATGGCTGAGTGGAAACTATGCCATAGGTGGTGAGAACTCATCTGCAGTGAAGACAAGAAAACACTTGCCAAATATGAATGAGAGGGAGTTCAAATGAGAAAATGTGCATTGTTACCTGAAAATATTTAAATATTATAGGACTAAACTGTAAATATTTTATTAAAGTTATAGCTTTATACTATACTATACTAAATCAAGTACAGCTGATAACTTTCACTATGATACATTTTTGATGCTGTTGAACCTTTATTAAGGAATGTTGGTGGTGGCTGTCCTGTTAGATCACCATAATAACTGATTAAAAACTGAAGAAGAACCTGGTAGACCCTGCAAAGACACGTCTTGACTTCACAGAGGATTTATTTTGTTAGCAGTCATACATGTTGTGTTAGCCATGGCCTTGTACTGTACTAAGTTAGAGCGCAGCGTGGCCAAGCACATTTAAATCTTTCTCTTAGGCTCCATCTCCACTGGCGCCATGTGCAAATGCAGTTTGTTAACCAGCTGATGTCAGAAAAGTCTCAACTGTGCATCTCTGTGTAACTGTGTGCGCTCCTGCGTCATACACATTATTCATTCATCAGTACTGTTAAACACTTTGGCCTCTGTGTTTACTGGTGTCGGTCCACAGAGCAGCTCTGTGGCCTCTGTGTTTTGGACTTGGCTTCGTATTTTGTTCTCACTGTTGGCCTTGACTTCCCAGGGCTCTCTGGGTCTATTAATACCAGCTCGCTCTAAAAATACAGAGTACTGTGTGACCCACTGGGACTAAATTGGAGCTCAACCTCTTACCGTAGGCATATTGACACACACACACACACACACACACACACACACACACACACACACACACACACACACACTCTCAGCAGTTATAAATTCTGATTGTCTTAGAATACAACATCCCTGGATGGTCAGCTGAAAAAAACAAACAAAAAAATATCAGGATTTTCCACACTCAAAGGTGAATACCTTTTTTGGCAAATTCATTTAAATCATTCATCAAACCTTCAGGCCCTAACTGAGAACAGTGATGTTTGTTTCCACTGATGTTGAAGGAATGTAGGGGCGTGTGTTTGTGTGTTGGCCTGCTTTGTGTGTATTATGTACTTATTATCATGCCCCTAAATGAATTGGCATTATACGAAAAGACCACGCGCTATGGATTTTAAAACTCATTGAATTATTTCCCTAATTTGTTTGGAGCAGTGATGTGACGCATCTGGACAAGGTCCAACTGTTAAATTGAATTTGTTTCCCAAACAATTTGGGAAAATGTCAAATAAGGAAAGGGAAATGGAGAACATTTTATGCCCTAACACATTTGTTGATTGGATAACAAGCTCAACTCTGCGTAAACAAATGCCCAGCTGACATGTGCTTTAACAGGAGCACCTCCAGCAACATGTTTGATTAAAGGCTTAATAACTATCCCACATACTTAAAGGAAGGCAGTAAGACAAAACGGTGTACATCAGGGCATGAACATATATACAGCCCTCTTATTTGTTTTCAGTTTCTCTGCTGGCTCCCCGTCTCATTGGCACACACTGATTTGTTTGTTTGTGAGTGCCAGTTAGCTAATTTCTCTAAACTATTAAAGTTATCAAAGTGTGAATGCAGATTGGCACAGCTGTATTTAGAAAAAATCCTCCACATAATCAACAGGTGTCAGTTGGACTGGGTTCTCTTAACTAGGTACATATTGGTAACTTGATATTGTGCACATCATGAGCGTTGTTTTGTGTGGCATCCATGTCCCTTTTGACTGTACACACCTTGCTTTGCTTGGTGTAAGACATAACTTTTCTGTTGCAAGCAAAGGCACCAGCCTATTTGATACCATTTGATCCTAGCAAACAGTGATTTCCTCTCCTAACTCAGTTGGAAACATCTTTCTTTTTTTTAAATTGGCTCCACCTTGACAAAATGCCTTTTGGTGTTGAAAAATGTTCACTTCATTAGTGGTGTGAGACATGCTGCAAATTGCTGCAAACGCTGCTGCACAATACAGGCTGCCATGGAACATACAGGCATGACTTTGAAGACCCTGCAAACCTGTTTTAGCAAGCAGCTTTGAGATTTGGTCCTACATGAACTCCAAACTCTCTGCCAAAGTTAGAACAGTTTTGTTTATTTCAATTGAGAGATTTCTGCATTTGTGTTTTTTGTCTGAGCTTTTCATATTGGCTTGAAGTCTGTGGAGCTCTGTTTGGAAAACGGTGATGTCACGTACTTCTGAGCACCAATCAGGATTTAGCACTATTTGAATCAGAATCTGACGACAGCTGGTGGGTTGTTTGCGTATGTTGTCAGGCCAGTGTCAATCAAATCTGATCAAACCACACCCACAAAACCCTGGTGAAGCAGATTTGCTTCTGCTTCAGTTTTTCACTGTTAAGCTCTTAATAAATATTTTTTTTTCCCTTTTTAAATTACTGTAATTATTTGTGCCCTTAAATGTTTTTAATTCATATTCATTTATTCATTTTCTCAAATGAATGCCATCAAGCTTTTCAGCAGTAGGAAATGAAGCTACAGGTTGTTGTGGGTAATCTGGACAGTCAGGGAGGAGCACCCAGAGTGTTAGCAGCAAGCTAGCAACTATGTTTTAGTGGAGTGATGCCTTCAAATGACTTTATTATTATTACTTTACTTTATTTCATTCACTCCATTTGTCTTTGTCTCATTGACACACTCTTTTTCTTGATTCTACATGTTTATTCTTGGTGTGCCAGCTTTGGCTGCTGGGTGCACACGTGCCACTGCATAATGCAGTTCAAAAACAATGAAAGTTGTCATTCCATGGACAATCTAAATGGGTTTAATACAGTTTCATTTACTGACATACTTGGATATATTTGAATTGCTAGCTGTTAAGCATTGTGTTATCTTTGACACCCCTTAAATGTACTTTACAGGATGGTAGAGAGTGTTTCTGTTCTGTTAATTCACACAAATGATTAATTTAAGGGCAAACATTACTAATCTGTGCACAATTTGCTAGATTTGAGGGGATCCAGGTTTTACTTACAGTAGCAAACTTATCCAGATAACTCAGACTGTCTACATTAAGTTGTCTAAATTTTGGGTGTACAAAAAGTTTTAGTCTGGATGGAGGGCTGAAACTGAGAGAAAAAGATGCGCTTACTAATTTAACCGGCTTAATGTGGACATACTTGCAATTTTGCTTTGTGACAGGCCCCTGATCTCTTCTTCTACACAGCATGACCGCTTGTAAGAGTAGCCTTGGAGCAGGTGTGGTCACATATTGCTGATATATGGCCCCTATAAAGACCACTACAGCAGACAAATGGTAGGCTCTGGTCTGTGCCTGCCCAGAGGTCTCCCAGTGACATTTCTCAGACTTTCACCACATGATGAGTATCTTGTGTGTTGGTTCTGATTTTATTTCTTCTCTGAAGGACTGTGGAGTTGGTTCAGCATCATTCAGCATCTCATCCACACATTTCCCTGTGCTCTGGGCAAATACTGCTGGTCCTTAAATCTTGGATGTACCGCTGTAGTTAAGCTGGGGGACTTTCTAACTGGCTCAGCATGTGTGACCTTCATCATGTGATGGCACATACAGTTTTAATTTGAGTATTTAACCACCTTGAATAGAGAATCAGACTTTCATAAAGGGACATGTATGGGTCTATTTATGAATTATTGGTGACTGCTAAATCTATCACCTACAATACAGGACTATTTTCCCACACTTGTTACAATAAACCAATAAGGTTCTTGGTAGTCCTGCAACTTATTATGAATTACGTACTTATTTTTATCTAGCTACTGTGAGGTTAGTTTATCTATTGAGCACTGTATATTTGAATAATTCAGAGTCAAATGTCACCCTACTTTAGCTGTAATTATTTTTCAAGCTTTTAGCAGTGTGAGAAATGATTAAAATTGTTTCATTTTCATGTGTTTTCTCAATAATTGGTCAGCTGCTTGAGTCAGTCTTGAGTCAGTATAGGTGATGCCAGGGCCTTGATTAGTCAGTATCTGTACACACCAGGTATGTGTGATTAGTCATAGGAGGCAGTTCCTTTTACATAACAAGGTAAACGGGGGTTTGTACATTTCCAAACTGTGTCAGCATGCGCAGCATTTTGCGCAGTAAGACTTAGGTCTTAATCAGGTTTCATCTATCTATCCATTATCTCTTGCCGCTTATCCTTTTCAGGGTTGCGGTGTGCTGAAGCCTATCCCAACTCAACTTGGGTGAGAAATTCTTCAAAGACTTTCATGTTTAGTGTCAGATGTTGGTCATTTTACCTCTATTCCTGTCCATCTTATCTATTGGTTAAAGGGCTGAAATGGTTGGGTGAAGAAGTGCAATTAGCATTTTGGACCTACAGATAGAAATACATGAGAGCAACATGTTTTCTTGCCATTGAGAAGTTGTTAAACCATTAAAAGAGAACTATGGGAGACCCTGTCTGACATGGAAAGCTACAGACTGTGAGGCCAGATGGAGAGCTGCAACCTTGTCAACATGAACACAAAAGCTAGACTGAAAATGAACGTTCAAACCTGCTTTGGCAGAAACTGACTGGATCAGGGGGAGAGAACGGCTCCCTTAAGGGACATTAACTCTGATTTTACAACCTTGATTTTATTGCAAATTAATTGCGTAGCAGCCAGGTTGATTTGATTTAATTCCATCATTCAAATGTCACCATAATTAAGTACTAATCATTTCTCAAGCTTAGGTGTTAAATGTCTTGTTATGTTCGCGTGTTGTCAGGATGTAATGAATGCAGATGACACCAGTTTAGTGTTGGTACTTAAGGTGTGTCTGATTAGTTGACACCTTTTTTATAAACAAAAATGAGAGCTGATGGCAGAACATGCAAGTCAGATTTTGCTTGTATCTGTACTACTGTTTAATATACAGTACAGTACCTATAAAAAAAAAAAGTATTGAACCCCTTGGCATTTTTCCTTTTTTCTGTTTTACCGCGTTGAATTTAATTTGGCTTTTTTTGACACTGATCAAGAGGGGAAAAAAAGGAGCTGAATGTCAAAGTGAAGACAAATCATCAGAAACTGATACAGATACAAAATACAAGTAGCCGACATTGTTTATTATGCCACCCCTTAGTCATCAGTGGTGCAACCAGTTGTTTTAAGAAGTTGCATAATAAGTTGGATGGATCACCTGTGTGTAATCGAGGAAGGATTTTAGGATTAATAGGCCTCAAATGAATAACTTGTACCCTCAAATTACTTAATTTGTGTACTCAAGTTAATAATTTGTACTCTGAAATTATTAGAGCTTCCATGCCACAGGTCTAATCTAAAAACTCTTATAAATAATAATTTATGGTTTTTAATTGTGTTCTCCTGTCTTCAATGCACTGAAGCAGATGTTGCAACACAAACTGGGTCTTGAGACTCATCCAAATAAAATAATTTTTGAGGCCTGTAAACAGCACTATACAAATAGAATTTCTTGGCTTTAATAGGGAAACCTGCTTTGTTTGAGACCTGTGACCGCACAACAGTCCAGTTAAACATTAATGCGTTAGCCAAAAAGTGCTAGTCACGCCAGCACCTTGCCTAGCTACTGTTCCAGAAGGTCAAGGAATAATTACATACTATAATATTCATTAAGGGCCGATTGGTTTGAATAGTTGTAATCATTTTCATACATTGGTGTATTACCACTTCACAGAACCTAAAAACCACTCAAAACCCTCTCAAGTAAAAACTCATCCAGTCTGAAAAAGGCTTTAGCTGCTCTAAAGTCACTGTAATGTTCCTTGTGGCTGATTACTTAAATATAGGCTCCATACACGTGGCAAGGAGTGGGGATAATGGTAGTGCAAGGCCTAACTCTAAGTTTACAAAATGTTCAAGTGAGACACAACAATTACTAAACCTTTCAACGGCTTGTACCAGCTTCAGAGTTCTTTTACAGTCCAAACTGGACTCAATAAGACTTCTTCAGGCCTTTCCCTTGCTACCTTGTTGATCATATCAACTACAGCAGAAATGACTGGGAGTCTACTTGATATCTACTAGACTGGTATTCACTTTAGATAGGCCTATCTTTTCTTAACTGTCCACTCGAAGGTCAGCGACTCACCATATGATTAGTCTGCCTCCACTTTGTGTTGCACAAAGCAGTGAGTCACACTTTGTCAACAGGAGCGATGTCTGACTGTCCCCTTTTGAGTTAATGAGTGATGAAGTCCTCAGCCAGTGAACAAGGCACCTTTCTGTGCTGACTTAAGCCTGTGTTAGTTAATGACTAATTACAGCATTGTGTTTACCATTACCTGTCAAGGTGAGTGAGTGGTACAGATGGTTCTGTTAGAGCGAGACAGCTGACCTGACTGACTACGCCGTGTGCAGCGGTGGGATTGTGTCATCAGCCAAAAATGGAAACCAGTGGAAATGTTTACATGAGATCTGCATTATGTCAGCCAAATATCTTGCCTAGATGTTTTTGAACAGGCTGTGATGACTGTTTTGACCAGCTATTGTTCACCAGCAACAGGTGTGGAATGGTCCTGTTGAGACCTGCAAATACTGAAGAGCAGTTTAATACTCTGTGCACAAGAAGCTTTTGTGGGACAGCAAGACAACTTGTGTACTAGTTTGTAGACTGCGCACAAATTCTTTGACACACACACACCAGAGTTGCAAAGGTTAAAATCAGAAGCTTGGGGTTATGGACGCTGGCAGGTGGCCGTGTCAAGAGGGCGTCCGCTTGCAGCTATGGACTTGAACCCAGAATGATGCCTCATGTGCTGGGAAGTGTCCTCCATTCTTAATGTTGAGCTTGAATCCTGCTCAGTTTAAGGCTGTTTTTAGTCCCGAACATTAAAGCTAGAAGTAGATATCTGAGAGCGGAGGCATAGGCCTTGTCACGTGGGCTCTCAGGTCACACTAAAATAGATTAAAAACAAATGCGGGTAATGCTGGTAAACCCTTGGGGTTTGGTGGTGTGTCTAAATAGGCCTAAAGTCAAATCTGTATTAAGCAATAAGAAGGTAATGACTTTTTACCTGTTTGTGCTTTAACTCAGTGTGCGAAACTGAGAGAGTGAGTCTCTCTGAGTGAGGGAGGGAGAGCCAGGTATTGCTACAGACAGTGTTGTGGAATGTGTGGTGGAGTTTTTGTGGTTTGCAAAGTGTTTGGTAGGGGGAGGGACCTAAAACACTGCTGAGCTACTTCTAGTTGCAGGTCCCTCCCCCAGCTCAAACTCAGTCTTTGCTCTCTTTCTCTTAAAGGAACAGTTACCCCACAGCGTGTCTTTGGCCTTGGTCTCTTATCAGTCTTTTGGCTTCTTCTCTCTCTTTTCCGTCTTTGCTCATGAAGTTGATGTTGACCCACAGGCTGAGGACGCACACACTATCAGATAGCACTGACTGTAAAGGTTGCTATCTGGCTCCACTGATTATATATTACTCTCTTGGTGTCCCCCAGGTTCATGTGTGGTCAGTGAAGTGTCCTGGAGAACAGCATGACAGTGTATCAGTTGAGCGTCTGGGTGAGATGAGGTGAGTGAATAGGCTGAAATGTTTGCTTTAAAGGCCTAACCTAGAACCAGAGTGTGTTGCCAATCATCCACTCTGTACAGGCTCAATATAAGGTTTATTTTTAGCAAACATAAGCTGAAATAGATTTTGTGAAACTATGTATCTGTAAACTCTGTCCAGTAGCAATTTCCTGATTCCTGATTTTTTTATTTATATTTCCAAATTGCTGCTTGTGCAGTGGTCAGATTTGTATTACTCTCAGATCAGGCCTTGTATAGAAATGATGTGAATTTGTCTTTCAATTCAATACAGAATTTAAGTCTGAAATACTGATAATCGTGATATTTCTTTTCTCCATCAGTGTCCCCTGTAAGCAATGTGAGCTCTGTTGACAAACCGGCACAGCTATTCTCCATACCAGACCTCCTCCTCAATCACCAGCCAATCAAATGCACCAAGACAATAAACTGGCCAATCATGGCAAGCAGGTCACCAGTGACAGCCGATCCCAAATACCCAGTGTAAACCAGCAGGTTCAGCAGCAGCAGGGAGCTGCAGGCCACCTGGGTCCAAAGGGCGTTGGTGCCGGGAGCCATGGAGTCAAAACCAACCAGATTTCCTCTGGCAACCCAGGGCTGAAGTCTGTCAGCCAATCAGTGAGCGGCGTCGGAGGGATGCTGAAAACCAAATCCAAGCGGGAGCGGAGCGTCTCCATTGACTCTGGTGAATCAAGAAATGCCATTCCTCCAGCCCTAGAGACAGATGCCAAAGGAGGTAAGGCATGCATGCTCAGAGGAAACTGTGTCAGTGTCTGGGACGTATAGATGGTGTGTTTCTGTTCTAAGTATGCAGAAGTTCACTTCCTTTACCTTCCTATCAGCCAAATCTTAACCCGAAATACCAGATTACGTGCATTCACCTCCTCCACAGCAGGAAGTGAATGTAAGGACTGAGAGGACAGAAGAACTTGTTTTCTCTCTTGCTGAAATGCCCTGACCTTTCAGTGAAGCGTCAGAATTTCCCCCTGGCTTTTGATAGTTTGGGCCATGCCCTCGCTGCAGTGACGTGTCTCAAATGAAACAGCATCTGGGCTTTCTGTAGAGTTCAGAGAAAGAGACGGGTCATGAGGTTGCGAAAACTTAATAAGGCTAGAGAGGTTTTCAGGTGGTTCAGTACAAAGTGTTTGATTTGCATTTGTTTGCTGTTGCTTATTTAAGAGTTTGGGTGGTCACGTGAGCGTTTGACTGCAGACGACATTAATGTGATTTTGTGAAACTCATCTGGGCTTCCTGTTCATGACTTGAACCTCCTCTTTAAACACTCACACACACAAAAACACACACATACTCTCACACACACACACCCTGACACACTCAGAGGAAGAGGCGCGGTTCCAACACAAAGAGCGACAGAGACTGAAAGAGGGAGAGAATGAAAGATAGGGTGGATCATTTGAAGGGAAATCTCTTCTGGCTCCATTTGACCTCCCCCCTCCACACACACACACACACACACACACACACACACACACACACACACACACACCCCCCTTCTGTCTCATTCCCTGTGATCTAATTTCTGCCTGTAGAAAAACAAAAGTGCATTCAAATGAAACACAAGCCTCCTTCCTCTTTACTTCAAATCACTCTGCCACCAAATCTGTAGGAAACCTGTAGAGAATCGGTGACAAATAGTCTGAACACGGTAGCAGATGTGGCTCAGTAGCTGACTTTCTTGTTAAGGTACACCAGTAACTGCTGGCAACAACAACATAAAAACATTCACAGAAGACAAGAGGTCAGCTCTTTCATACTGCCTCTCTGAGTCAAGGTAGCAGTCCTCCCTCTGCTGTTCTTTTCTCTGTATTGTCACTGCAAACTTCCTTCCTTCCTTACTGTACATTCACAGTCTTAAAAGTCTGTGGTTACCCAAGCTCATCTGATGTGTTTATTGGAAGATAGTTTTCTGCCACAAAGTCAGTAAGATGTTGAGTGATGAACCTAAAAAAGCTTCTCTAAATATTTGACAGTAATCAGGGATATTGCCAGTCTACTTTTCTTTACTATCACCATCTGACATTTGACTGTTTAAACCCACCATTTTATTTGCTGTCAGAAGTTTGTTCTGCCTCTTCTACTGCAGGTTACCTTCTGGAAATGTTAAAGCTGCTACATATTTCTTGCAGCTGTTTGCAGCCACTGGCACACAGCAGCTTGTGCATCCACGAAATCATAATTGCGTCATGTGAGAAGGCTCAACACATGCTTCTCAAAACATTGCATCTGCAGATGCAATTAGCATGCATGGCATATTGGTGTGAAAAGAAAACTGATACAGAGATGAGCAGAACTGCAAATGATTGCAGTGTTTAATTTTTACCTGTAAGTGTTTTTGATAATTCAGTTGAGTAATGTTTTAAATATTTAAGTTAATTTAAAAAAATACATGTATAAGTCAGCTCAGTTTATTTCAGTATTTACTGTTTCATTTTTTGCACAGGCAAAAAGAGCACATTTGCATGTATGCCATTGCTGTTTTAGGGCTTTATATAAGTAAAGTAAATATAAGTACAAGCATACTTTCTGAATTCACAACAGCAGGAGCTTGTCTGCAGAGGAGATGGTTCAAGCATGGGTGCATGAACCCAAGTTTCATCTTTATAGGTTTCAGAATTTGGCTCACAGAGAAATGCTGTACCTGTGGTTAACATAATCCATAGATTTACATGACATGACTATGGTACATTTTACTAACATGACTTTATGATGCAGCTAATAACCATTTAGACCATTTGATGGTTGATTTAAAGTGATTCTGCCATTTGACATTCTGTTGAGATTTAAGGCAAACTGCATTAGAACAGATTGTAGTATATTTGCTTCTGGCTCTGTGGTGGGTACTAAGACCATTAGTGGTGAATGATAAAAACAAAATACATTGGTAATACACTTTAAAGGGACAATACTATGACAGTTGTTATCCAAGTGTTGATGTGTGTGTATTATCCTCTAGAGGGTGTTATGCGCAGTAAGCGGCGCTGTGTTCTGGAGAAGAAACAGCCATATAGTGGAGATGAATGGTGTTCTGGACCTGACACAGAAGAAGATGAAGACAAGCCACACACTGCGACCCACCGTGAGTCTGTCTACCTCCAAAGAGGGGAAACACGTTGCCACTTGCTGTTGTCTGAATGTAGCACAGTCCTCCCTAACAATAGTGTCATTGTGACCACAGCTGTGTAGGCCGCATGAATTACATGTAGAAATCCTCTGCCACATCTCAATTTTATTTTCTCTGAAAACAACAGGTTAAAGCCATGTAAAGCCAATTATCCATAGCTGTTTTCAGATCCTGCACACACACTGAAAGGAAGAGGATGTCAGCTTGGGGTGCCATACTATCCATTTCTACTGATTTTACTTTATATGTGTTTTAGCTCCATCTAGTGTTTAGATGTTGTAGCCAAAAGGATGTACTGGTATTACAATTATAAACCAGGATACCACTTTAGACAAATTAAACCAGTATGCTGTGGATTTTTCTCAGGAGAGCGTGGGCTGGCAGGTCCTATCCAGGGGCTCTCTGATCGCCTGTCTGCAGGGCCCATGTCTGAACCTGGAGGTCCTGTAATGGGATGTGCAGTGGGACCAGGGCTAAAGGCAGAGCCACCTCAGCCTTCACAGCAAATGGTGTATGTTTTCACAACCAGCCTAGCCAACAGGTGAGAACTATTTGCAGGCCTGACATGCAGGTGATTTTTCACATCAGAAGTGGAGATGTCTAGATTTTCTTTATCTTATCAACACTTTGATTTGTTTTTTAGATTTGAATTAGATCTGCAGTTCAACACTGAATTATGTAACTGCATTTAATTTGTAATATTGCTTTATTTGACAGTGCTGCAGAGGCAGTGATCAAAGGACAGGCCGATTCCATCCTTCTGTTTCACCAGCAAAATGTACCACGCACCAAGTTGGCGCAGGTCAGACATCCACAGCTCAGTGGCAAATTAAACAAAATGTCAAGTTTATGTTAAACCTGTTAAACCACAGGGGAGTAAAAGTGTTTCCACAGTAAAGACGACAGATGCAAAGTATGTGGCAAGGTTAATTTGTTTCGCTATTTTGGTCTCCTCTTTGTTCCTGTTTTCATTAGCAGTTGTCATGCACTATGTGCTGTTTTGGCAAATGAACAAATAGACAATATACTTTATAACTACAACTAATACTACTAAAAATAACAATAATGAAACTGTAGGAGTAGCACTAGCATTTTAATAGCCTGGACTTGTTTCTTTTTCTCCTTTTGTCTGCCACAGGGCCACCCATCAGGGAAGCATCCTAACCTATCTGAGAAGGTAAACTCCAGCAGCTCTCCACCCACAGGTACCCCTAAATCACAAAGTGGAACTCCACGGCCAGCCTCTGTAGGAGTTGGAGGCCCATTGCATCCTGCAGGTACACCGTCATCAGCAGGACACTCTGATAATGAATCCTCTCAGACCAGACCTGGCGGAGCCTCCAGCAATAACAGCATCATCGCCCATAGGTCAGAGGGAGGAAGCATGGCCACACCTGCAGGCCCAGTCCCAGGAAATGGAGATGGGGAGAGTGCAGGGGGTATGACTCTTCCTGTTGCTACTGTTTCCCCCTCGAGGAGTCCCTCAATCCTATCTGCACACCTGCAGAGTGATGCAGGCCAGAGGAGTGGCCCAGGAAACACAGATGGTCTTTCCAAAGAGCAGCTGGAACACAGGGAGCGCTCTTTGCAGACACTGAGAGACATCGAGAGGCTGCTTCTGCGCAGTGGGGCAAGTGGAGGCCCTGGAGACACAGGAGGCTCCAACAACAATGCTAGTAATAACTCCTCCAACCTAAATAATAACAACAATACTGATAGTGGTGGTATTCTCGAGGACAGTGACAATGGTACTAATAACTCTGGAAATTGCAGTAGTAGTAATATGCTATCGTCAGCCTTGGCTCCGATGGGAGGGATGAAGAAATATGAAGAACCCCTCCAGTCCATCATTTCTCAAACACAGTCCCTTGGTAGACCTACACTTGACAGTCCTCAAATGGACTCTCACCATAACCTACCACAACACCCCCATCACCAGCTGTCTTCACCTGGGGTTGACATGGGTCCCTTACTTGGACCAGAAGGGCTGACCCCAGAGCAAATGGCGTGGAGAAAACTTCAAGAAGAATACTACCTAGAAAAGAGACGACAGCAAGATATGCAACCCCCCACACATCCCCAGCACTTTAGAATGATGACTGAGATGGGCATGCATGGAGGTCCTATGATGATGAGAGGACCCCCTCCTCCCTACCACAGCAAGCCTGGAGACCAGCAGTGGGGTCCTGGCAATATGATGGGGGGAGGGATGGGTGGAAATGCACGAATGATAGACATGCACCAAGAGGGACCCCGTGGCCCAAGGTTCCTGGGACAGATGCAGAGAGGGCCACCTGGGGGAGGGGGTTTTCCTGGTAGTACAGGTGGCGTTTTATCAGTGGAGGGTCTAGGTCCCCAAAGGCCCACCAGGCCAGGGATGATATGGCTAGATGATATGCCCAACAGCATAGGTGGTGGAGGTCCTTTTCATGGCTGCTACCCCAGTGGTCCTCCTCAGCACTTGCAAGGTGACCCAGAGCATCTGTTAACACGTGAGGAAATGTTTCGCATCATGGAGAAACGGCAGATGCAGGGGCTTCCTAGGTTTGAACTTGACAGATTAGCTAAACAGCAGCAACAGGGCAACCTTGGTTCAAGAATTATGGATAATCCTGGGGGCCCAGACTTTCCCAATTTGGGAATGGGCAGGGGTCCACCCTCCACTCGAGGTGATCCTATGGACTTTCCTGGCTCACGGGAGATTATGGGTTCTCCTGGAGGGGGTCCTCAGATGAGAGACTTGGTGGATTCTCCTCTGGGGAGCCACCTCACAATGAACATAAACCCACAGATGAATGTTCAACAACAACAGCAGATGATGCTATCTCAGAAGCTCCGAGGAGGTCCTGCAGGAGGGGGGCCTTTAGGTGAGATGTTCAGCCCTGGAGAGATTTCACGAATCAGAGCTTCACAGAATGGAAGAGGAGTAAGTAAGGGAATGATCCCAGGACCTGATGGCCCCTTCCAGTTTCCCAATCAAGGTCCCTTCTCTGGAGGACAGGTGGAAGGGCCCTATCTTCAACAACCTGGCCCTGAGATGTTTGGACCTGACCAGCAAGGTCCTAATCAAATGGGAGGTACATCGCGGCTTAGTCATATGCCGATGACTGGGGGCCTCAGGGGAACAGACCTCGGTCCTAGGCACTCCTCTGACCTATCAATCAATGTTAACCCCCTGACCTCTCCTTCAGTGCCTCCTCCTCATCAGCTCAAGTCTCCATCCCTCAACCAAGCACCATCTCCTCTTCTACCTTCCCCCTCTGCTCCAGGACTGAAGTCACCCTCACAGATCTCCTCTGTAGGGCATCACCCCGCTCTTCCCCCTGCGTCTGGTGCTGGGACTCCTTCCTCCTCTTCCATGAAGTCTCCCCAGGTAATGGGGTCTTCCAACCTTGTGTTGCACTCTCCGTCTGCCTCTCCTGGACAACTCAAGTCCCCAGCCATGGCTGTGGGCTCTCCAGGATGGGTGTCTCCTAAAACAGCTCTTCCAAGTCCAGGTGGTCCAACCAGTGGGAAGGTAGTGGGTAATGGAGGAAGTAGTTCTACTGAGACAGGTACACTCAGAATTCAAGATGACATTAGATCATCATTAATGCTGTTCCTTGTATTGCTGTGACATTAATCAATTTTTTAAATGTTCTTTGCAGGCCAATCACTTCCCCCCAGGAGTTCCAACTCAACTCCCATTAGCCAGCCAGGATCTATGAATCCTAGTATGCCATTTGCTTCCTCTCCCGATGCCCCTCCATCTCAGAATCCTTTATCTCTTATCATGTCTCAGATGTCCAAGTATGCCATGCCCAGTTCTACTCCTCTCTACCATGATGCAATCAAAACAATTGCCACTTCCGATGATGAGATGCTGCCAGATCGACCTCTTCTATCTGGTGTCAGCATTGGAGGTATGAAAATAAGGACACATTGCAACACAGACAGAAAACACCTTATGCAATTCAGTAGTACACAGAGAGGAAGCAGTAGAATGGCCCTGGTTTACTGTCTAATTTGTATTATTGCCATGCCATCAGAGAAAGATTGACTGAATGAATTAATGAAGTGTGTTAATTTGTAGATCTGTGTTGATTTGCCTATAAAAACTTTCTCTCAGCCTAAACCCTCATATTATAGTAGTGCTGATAGAAAATATGAATAGACCTCCAATTAATAATTCATTAATCTAATGTGTTGAGAAAAAGAGCAGTCTATTTTCAAATGTTGATAGTGTGATTTTTCACATGCTGCCCTTGTTTTATCTCCAGGAAACATGGGGAACCCGCAGTCCTCCCAGATACTTGTCTCTCAGGGCTCCATTGGTCCCCATAGTGATCCACAAAGCCCCATGGGTATTGTAAGCCAAGGTCAGCAGCACCTGTCCCATGATGCCTCAGGACCTATGCTTTCTTCTCCAAACCACATGGGCATGCCTGCCATGAATTCTGCCATGATGGGGGGAGGTGCACCTGATGGAATGGGGCCCTGCAATGTTTCACCTATATCTCAGAACCAGATGGCAGGTTTTCCTCGCATCCAGCCACCACTTCATGGGCCCATGCACTCACCTATTGGAGGAATGCCACAGAATTTTTCTCAGTCTAATGACGATATTCTGCCACCTCAACAGTTACACCTGCTTAGCAAAGGTCATCCTCACCAACGCCCCTCTCACCCCTCAGACTCATTTGCCTCTTTGCCCATGGGGGATGGCCCTGATCTAAGTGAAGTCATACGACCCACTCACACAGGGATCCCAGAGTTTGATCTCTCCCGCATCATTCCTTCCGACAAGCCCAGTAGCACTCTTCAGTATTTCCCAAAGAGTGAGCCACATCAGAATCCACATCAGGGGCCACCATCCCAGCAACCTACTCCACAGCAGCTCCTCAAACAGCTGTCTTCTTCTGGCCCTTCCCACAGCAGTGGCCCTTCATCCAACCCCCACTTAGCAAACCTACAGAATATGATGGCTGAACAGCAGCTGCCACCTCACCCCTCACATGGTGGAATACGTCAAAGCATGGGCATTCCTCAGGGGGGCTCTAGGGGTATGGTTTCTGGTGGGGGCATGGGCCCCATGTGTCCCCCTGGACATATGATGGGAAGGACAGGCATGGTGCCCCAGCAGCAACTCCAGCAACAGCAAGCCATGATAGCAAACAGCCTTCTCCACCATCCTTCCAATCCATACCCTAGCATGATGTCCTCCCAGCAGCATCCACACAATCTGATGGCACAGCAAAACATTATGATGATGCAGGCTAAGCAGCGAAGCATGTCAATTCCAGGGGATCCCTTTGGCCCTCAGGGTCCTCTAATGTCCCCTCAGGGTCCCATGATGGCCCCTTCCCACCCACAGTCTGGTATGATGGGCCCCCAGTCTCTCAGACAGCGTGGAATGTCTCTGGACAGTCCTATTGGCTATGGCCCTGGAAGTATGGCCAATATGCCATTCTGATCCAGCTCACATAAACTGTAAAAAAAAACCAAAAAAAACAAAAAACATGTGCTCTAGGTTACCTTCCCATTGTGTTTTTTCATTAATGTTATACTTGCAGTTGTTTGAAAAGAGGAACTGTAAAAACAAATCAGTGAAATTTTACAACTGATTTAAAAAATTGAATATTTAAAAGCACTGTAACACCGTTCAATAACAAATCTGAAGCCATTTTCTAAAATACTGTAAAATATGTATATTTAAAAGATGTGTGTATTTGTTGTGGGAACAGAGTGGCAGTCAGGAGAGGAGTGCCTCAAATTTCTATTTGTTTTAATATCATTGATTTATTTTCTCCAACTACCAAACTATTGTGCAAATGAATTATACATATATATATATATAATATACTTGCTGTATATAAGATGCAATTTGTGATTGTTTGCAGTTGTTCTGTATAACTGTGTTTTAATAGAAGTCTAAAAATAGAATAATACTGATCTCTAAGGTGGTTTTAGTTTTGGTTATTGTGTTGTCAATTAATGTTGTTTGATGACACTGACATGGGGACACAGTTGCTGTATAATATATGAAATCTTTATTTAAAGAAATGAAATTCAATTAGCAGTAGCTAAAATACAAGCAAAAACAGATTTCGCCCAACATTACCATTTTTTTTTTTTTCTTGACTGGGAAAATAAAACGTCTTTTAAATGCAATCAAAGTAGCAATGGGTACTATATTGTCAGAACATCTGAGGAAATTCTAACATTTTCCATCATTACAAACAAAATACTACAGAACAGAAGCATTTTAGTTACAGTTGACACCCTGTAAGAGTTTATTAGATGAGGATGCTGCTGGTGGTTGTTGCTCCATCCGAAATGGATGGTCGACTGTGACCCTGAGCTCTGATGAAAGGCATACAAACACAGCTGCAGCCCAATTTACAAAATAACCGTATTAGCTCATTGCGAAACCGCACCCCAACAAAGGCATATAAGAAAGGGTTCAGGCAACAGTGTGAGAAACCCAGACTCTTCGTCACATCAAGGGCTCCTTGTAGTAGGTCATAAGATATGCAGTTATCATATGAGATAACTTGCAGGTCTACCATAGTACCTATCAGTAAGGTTATATTATATGGTAGCCAACAGAAGCAAAAGACAAGAGTGACGAGAAAAGCCAGTCGAATTGCTCCTTGCCTTGCTTGGCTTTTCTGACTGTTGCGCAAAGTAACTACCACTGCTGTGTAACAATAGGTCATGACAGCCAGAGGTAGGAAAAAGCACACATGATCAAAGAGTCTAGTGGTCAAAGCCCAGTTGTTTGCATCAATACCGTAATGACCATGGGAACACTCAGTCTCTATCACAGTAAGAAACACAACATTGGGTATTGATAAACCAAAACAGACCAGCCATAATAAAATGCATGTTAGGTGCACTGTTCTCGGACGTCGACTTTGCATACTAGGAATAGCATGAACAATAGCCAAATACCGATCAAACCCAATGCAAGCTAGAAGGAAACTCCCACAGAGGAAGTTAAGATGTTTTATCAGGCCTATCAGCTTGCAGAGAATCTCCCCGAACACCCAACCAATGGCGCTGTCGAGTACATCGAAAGGAAATGTAAAAAGGAGCATGAGGTCAGCCAGGGCAAGGTGCAGTAAGTAGATCTCAGCGATGCGCAGGAGGCGCCAGCGTCTCAGGAGGACTGTTATCATCAGGCCGTTCCCAGCCACACCCAGCAGAAAGATCAAGCTGTAAAGCACAGGTCGGAACACAGCATCAAAGGCCTGGAGGCCCTCTTCACCACAGTATGAGCCTGGATCGTTTGTATCTGTGGAGTTCTCAGGTTCTTCGCTGCTTGCCAGCTGAAAAATATAAGGGGGGGGGGGTTAGGGTTAATTTCAATTACCTCATCACAGTTTGAGAATCACTTTGTGTGCTGTGGAATAACAGACACTTTTACACTCGATTCATTTTGGCTAAATTCTGATAGTTGTTATTGATAATGAAATGAATAATTAAGTATTACATAAGCTTGAATAGCTTTAAAATCACTACCTTGTTTGTGTTTTTTTTTGTTCCCTGTGGTTGTCTCATTCGAATTGTTAGGCAGGAAACACTGAAGAGACCAGATTTTTTTCACTTCCCCTTCATAGTAACCAGGAGACGTTTTGAGGCAAATACGCCAAAACATCCTACTTTGGCTTTATATTAATGAATGAATACTAATGACATTTTTTCCCCAATCAACAACCAAGTTAATTATATCTGGTGGAGAAGTCACAGCTATTAAAACCTGAATTGTCACTTTAAATGAGGACTAAATGAGTACAAAAATAACTTAATAGTAACTGAAATTGAAAGTAACTGAATAGGAACTGTCTTTTAAAATTGCCATTTCTCCATGTTTAATAATGCTGTTAAGTCAGTGACCCAGAAAATATATCCATATAATGTAAATTGTATGTATGTACAATATCACATTTTATCCATATTATAAAAATATGGATAAATGTGATAACTATATTCATAATTTTACACACAACAACACTGAATGCATCCACTTGAATTTCATTGCATTCCAATATAGTACTATAGTAGCAGAATGTACTCTGGAGTAAATATCTTTATGATATTTAGATATATTCATGATACTTTTCTTATATATGTTACCTTTCTTAAAAATGTAAAATGGGGAAATTCTATTCCATGAAACAAAACGTTAAAGTTTAAAACTATATAAACTAGTTAGAATTTACATGCAATCATCGCTGCCATTACTGTCAACATTATTATTGAGTTCGTAATGACTATTGTAACCTGTTTTTAAATCACAATGTTTTAACAGCATTTTTGTGATGCAATTTCCGCCACAATGATCAAGTTTATACATTTGATTCATATTACACTGTAGATCATCAGACAGATTTTGTGTTGAATGACTGTGATTTGAAATTAGAGATAATCACAAATATAATTGCATTAGTGTTCTGTTAAATTATATTATTTTTCCCTTCTACATCAGTGTGATGATAAATTAATTGCAAGCTATTTGAAGCCTGTAATTAGAAAAATGGAATATATCACCCTACAGTACTCTCATTTCATGACAAACATATACAGTAGGATGTATTACAGTGAATGTCTACCTTGGTTATTTCCCTGGTGAGTTAAAAGGAAAGAAGTGGTAGACACCCAATGTAACTAACCCACATCTGTTTAGGTACTTTTTTCACGGTTCACTAATTAAAGCTACTGTACATTATGAATTATTTTTCTCAACTTTGTAACAATTTAAACATCTTGTAGTCATGTAGTCATCTTGTAATCTTAATCATAGGAAGCAGCTACGTGTTGCTTGTTACCTTAAAGTCTTTTTCTTTAAAATGCCAGATGCTGCAGCTGAGGTTTCACTCTTACCATGAGAAAAGGTTTCATGCTATACTGTCTTTAAACAGTACATTGTAGCTACTGGAAGGTGTCCACTAGCAGTTTAAAGGACATTTTACTACAGACTAAATCACAGTAAGACTTAGCCTGTTACTTACCATGACATCCATTCTTTTAATGTTAATTGAACATATACACATGCCACATGTGAATATATTAAAATTACATTTAGACCTGTCAGAGACTATAGTTCTAAAGAACATCTACAGCAATTTACCATTCACTTCAACAACTGTTAATTATGTCTTACCTCATAAATGGTACTCATGTTTCTTACACCCATGTGGGTGAATCCCTTGAATGTATATCTTTCACTGCTGGAAGGAAATGTGCTTGTACTTCCTGCTAGCGCTGGTTCTTATTTGCTTTGCTGATTTCTTTGTTGGGGGTGTATTTGGTAGAAACAAGAAGTCAAAATGGACAAAAGCTTTACACCAGGCTTTCTATAGTAAGCATGCAAGAGCACAAATGCAAGTCTAAGTAACTGCAGTCTACTGAATATTCTAGCTTCTGACAAGCAAGAGGCAATTATACTGAATTGGTCTGACTTATTTGGGTATTTCTGGCAACTTCCACACACCTTTACAAATCTTATCTGAATACAACATTCAGCCATCCTCTGACAATAAAAATACGTTGGTGTGAGATTACATAACATCTAACTGGAAAATCGAATTAGTTGGTTCGCCAGATACATTTGGGTGGGGAAAGCCACTGAGGATCCCTTGAGCAAGGCACTTAACCCCCAACTGCTCCAGTGGAGCTGCTCCATGGCCAGCAGACCAGACTGTGGTTGCACTGGGCAGCTTCCAGGTTTGAATATGTGCGTGTGAACTGGGCATTCCCGAAAAAGAGAGTGCATTGCTGTCAGTGATATGTCCCTGGTTAAATAAAAGTTAAAAACAGAGCTGTGCATGGATATGTATGTATGTAAATGTCACATACTGATTCCAGTTTTCCATATGACCCATGGTGTCAATAACGACATATTCAAATCTGCTATGCCACTTTTTGAGAGCATTATAAAACTAGAAAAGCCATGCACCCCTAATTATCCACATGCACTTTCTTAATGCAGAGCTACTCAGCTATTTAATATATCTAAATGCTTTACTATTGTAATTTTTCTGTAGGCATTATACGCCTGGTTATGTTATGATATGCATCATTAGAGTGTCTATGAAATGATAATAATAATAAAATAATATGGTATATGATAGGGACAGAAAAAAGATATCTGCCAGCAATACAAATATAGCCAACCTCAGCCACCTGGGGGTGGGGGTGCTGCACCTGTGGGCTGTGATGCAGCACCCCTATTTCCTGTGGGTTTGCCAGATATTTTTATCACCTTCTTCTCTTTTTTCTCTCTCATTTTTAATGTCTAATTTGAAAAACGAAACATGCAGACATATAGCTTTGGAAATGTGAATGTGGAAGTACATTGCTTTGCTTTGCAGAATGCCCCTCCACACGTCTGATTAGAGTCAGGGTGGGTATTGAAAGTAATAACAGCCATTCAAAATGATGTTTTTGTGTTATTTGTTTACTCAGCTAGAGGTGACATTAATTCTAAACAGGGAAGTAGAGTCATTTTCAGAAAGTATATGAATGTACATTTGAGTCAAAGAGAACACTGACGGTGCACTACACCAACAAAGACTCAGGCTCGATAGATGCAGCGGAGTGGATGTAGTAACTTTAGATAGTCTGAAAGTATTATTTTGAGAGGACACCCTAAAGGTAAATTCTTGATTTGAAATGAAATCAGCTGATTAGTTGGATGGGGGCGGGTTCAAATACGAGTGGAAGCCATCTTGGACGGGTGGTTGACAAGACTCTTTCGCAGTCAGCTAAAAATTGAGTACACCTCACAAACACCGCATAGGGAACCGGTTATTTCAGGCATTCAAGGTAAATGCGTGTACATCTAAACCATTTCTAACTGTGGGTAGTTCTCCACCGGATATTCCATTATTTCGTGGTGACTTCTACATTTCGCGTCAGCTGTTAATGTTATTTCGCCATCGTTAGCCAGTTTATGTTGGCTTGCTAGCAGACCTAGCACGGCAATCTCCTCGGCTGAGTTAGCTAACGTTAATATTGGTGGATATCTAGTTTTGTTTGTAAGCTTAACATTGGAGAAGGTGTCAGGTATTTGCACTAGCGTTATAACATACCGACTGGATTAAAATATTCTGAATCCGGCATCGTAAAGTTGATTACCGAAACAGTACAAGCTTCATGTGCTAGTTAGCCAGATGTCGGTGGCTAGCAGAAGGGTATCATAGTTCCCTTCTAGTTAGTATGATTAAAAAGACAGAAAATGCTCCTGGTTAGTCTTGTATTGAGGTATTTTTCCAGTAGTCTCGGACGGCAACGTTTTAGGTATTTGTACATATAATCTACTGATGTGCTTGACTTTCCGCTGTTTCCACACTGTTAGCAAGGGTTAACTAAATAACATTACCATCCACCGCTGTGTCGGCTAACTTTTGACGTTAGGCCAGCCATCTACTGTTAGTTATTGATCAGCTAGATGTCGACTTGATAAGTCTCACTACCCTCCAAATACAGCATTTTGTCTTTTGCCACATAGCGTCATTCAGTTGCAATGTTATTTTTTTCGTTGGGTATGCTGTATCTAACATTGTGTCTTGTATGTTTCAGGGTTTGGAAAGACCCGAGAAAGGACGCAGCGGCGCAGTGAAGCTACACAAGATGGCTAGCTAAACAGTCAGCCAATACTTGAAAGCTAGCTAAGCCCTCCTGGTGTATGGTTTTCCAGATAACAATGGCAAATTTCATCTATGCTAAGCCCTAATTCACAAAAGAAATAAGTGCTTAGAAGTTCTAAACATTGAAAAGAGGAATTTGTTTTTTTGACACTTGATGTCCCACAAACAACAATATTGTTGAGAAACCTATTTGAACAATTTACATTTGGATAATTATTGAAGTCTCAAGAGGGAAGGACAATCTTAAATTTTGAGTGGTCCCAGCAGAGTGGACTCACTTCATCTAGAGACTGTTAGAGGTTTCATTGCTATTGGAACAGAAAAGTTAATCTAAGTAAACATGAGTACCGCCAGGACAGAGAACCCAGTGATCCTGGGCTTGTCCAACCAGAATGGACAGCTCAGAGGCTCAGTAAAGCCTGCTGGAGCACCAGGTGGAGGAGGAGGAGGCGGAGGCCCTCAACAACAGCAACTTAACCAGATGAAAGGTGCAATCAACAATGGTAATTCCCAGCCGGCACCTACAACTAACGCTGTCATCAAGTAAGTTATTTGATACGAGAAATCCAAGAATTTGGACTTGATGTTTTCTTCATGTTGGCAACATTATTAATGTCAGTTCTTTGTTGCTTATGAGAACTTTACCCTCCACAGACCTGGAGATGACTGGAAGAAAAATCTGAAATTGCCCCCAAAAGACATGAGGATGAAAACTTCGGTTGGTACAAGATAGTTCTCCTTTTATTGAGCTAAAAGTCATCCAATTTAGAAGCTGAAATTGCAGAAAACTGTTTTACTTGTGCTTTTGATGGTTCTTTTGCTTGTTATGTCACTGTTATTCAGTCTTTTTTTTAAACTGTTCATTAACCGGTTCTTCACAATTTGAAGCCAGTGTTGCCCCAGAAAGCACAGTGATTTTTCTGGCCTTGCAGCCATGCTAGCAACTCCTGCTGAGCTTGGCTATTTTTATGAAGAGCAGGAATGTATTGCACATACTACAGTATTACCATAAACAAAGTGTTGAATGATAAAATGCCCTGCAATATACATGCATTGTGAACCATATATTTTCTGCTATGCCTTAGAAGGCATTCTATACTATGATCTTGGTTGCTTAACTATTGATACGTGGTCTTTTTTTGTAAAGCATATACTTTCAGCATAGTTGTAAGAATGCCACTGTTGTACTCGCGGCCATTGTAATAAAAATCTTTAAGTTTTCATTTGAATTGTTGCAGTGGTCCGATTAGTGTTTTTAACATTGCTTCTACTTGAGCTCTGAGAGAAACTTGCAACTCGACTGTGCAATTTACAGATTTTAGTTTTAAAAATAAGTTTTATTTCTATATTCTTTGTGTAGCTGATAACAAAAGAGCTACTAATAAAAGCACTTATTTTCATTTCTGAAATTGGCGGACACTTTCGTCTACAATTTTATTGTTTTTATTTTCTCCACTTTAATTTCATTCCATCAGTTTACAAGCCCATGATCTGTTTACATCTTGTGAACCAAATGCTAATTTATCATATTTTATCATGATTACAGGATGTGACTTCAACTAAAGGCAACGAGTTTGAAGATTATTGCCTAAAGAGGGAGCTGCTTATGGGAATCTTTGAGATGGGCTGGGAAAAGCCATCTCCAATCCAGGTACATTCAAACACAACTCAGATTTTATCTCTTTCATAGCTGGACAAGAAGGTGTATTTGTGCTTAAGGAAGTGCATGTTTTGATATCTATAGTTATAGAGTTTTTAGTTTAGTGTTTTTGAAAGATCCTGTAAGCCATTCCAGCACCTTGACTTTGACACGTACCATATTTTTCTTTGATACCTTTGCTAAATTAACATGAAATACTACTTTTATTAAACAGTCAACATAATTGCACTCTTACCATTTTTTGACTGTCAAAACATCCACTCTCACACTCTGATTGTCTATCATTAAATGACTATAATGTCTTAAAATATAGTGTATAGGATTTTTATGTATTAGAATAAAGTCTTGAAGAATGGACCTTGAACTAGACACTGGAACTACAATTCTAACAGTGGGGATTTGTTTAAATCTGGTTAGTGTTGGGGGGGTTAAGGGTTAAAAATTGGACAGGATTAGTATTGGGTTTGGTCTTAAGTCAGACTCAGGTAATGCAGCAAATAAGAAAATGAGCCTCCACACTCAAAGTTAAACAATTTTTAGCCATGCCAGAGGCATTTTGTACAGACATTCATGGTCCCTAGAGTATAAATTCTAATAACTTTGGTGATCCCCTGACTTTTCCTCTAGCACCACCAGCTGGTCAAATTTTTCACTTATTCCATGAAATATCTCAATATCTAGTTGGATTGGCACACAATTTTGTACAGACATTCATGGTTTCCAGACAATGTAGTTGAATGACTATCGGATTGATGGCCATGAAATTTGGTACAGACGTTCGTGGTCCCCAGAGGATGAATTGTAATCACTGTTGTGACACATGACTTTCCTCTAGTGCCATTATCAGGTTAAAATTATATTTTGTGAAATACTTTGGTTTATGACCAAATACCTGCAAAGCTAATGACATTCCCATCAACCTCAGCTGTACTTTGTTTTTAGTGTAAATCATCAAACGTTAGCATGCTATTGCTAAAATGTTAAATTAAGTTGGTGAACATGGTAAACAAAGATCAACATGCTAGCATTATCATTGTGAGCATGTTAGCATGCTAACATTAGCATTAAGCCCAAAGCACCACTCTGCGTGAGTAGCGTCCAACCCTGGTTGGGAGTAAGGTCGTGAAGAAGGCTTTCGACCCATTCAGATAGATCCACATCACTGAGTGACCTGAATGGCATATTCTTGAGCCAATGGACGGGGTCTTTAAATATTGATATTTTGCTTTTCATCCAGTCACTCTACATGTTACTTTAAGTGACCAAACCTTTGTATTGAATGTTTGAACATATTTTGTTAGAGCGGACATGATTTGGTATGTGCCAAAAATGCACTGACTGTACCCAGCCACAAAAAGTAGTATTGTGTATTAATCCGTTGCTACTGCTTTTTTTTCTCAGGAGGAAAGCATTCCCATTGCACTGTCAGGAAGGGATATCTTGGCCAGAGCCAAGAATGGCACGGGAAAGAGTGGAGCCTACCTCATTCCCTTACTTGAACGTATTGACCTGAAGAAGGACTGCATACAAGGTGAGAGTTTGTTTTCTGCCACAGTTTGCTCACATTAATGTCAGAAAGTTGACACTTGACTCTCATCTAATATCAAAGTCATTCATCAAGAGGATTGGGATGGAAATGGGATGGACTATAATAAAAAAAAAAAGAGAAAATGAATATACGTACCACTGCTAATTATTCACAGCTGTTCTTGTGGTACTTCAGTCACACAAAGCCATTGGTTGTTGTATGTAGAGATGAAATGTTAGTCTATAAATTGATTAGTCAACACAGAAAATTAACAGGCAACTATTTTGATAAAATGTTAGTAATTTAAATCATTTTTTCAAGCAAAAATGTCTTTCAAATGTGAATATTTGCTGGTTTTCTTAGCCTTCTGTGATAGTAAATTGAATATTCTTAAGATTAATCAATAATGAAAATAATTTAGTTGCAGTGCTATTTGTATGATTATATTCAAATAGAGTAATTTAAGTGCAATCATCCACTGTGTGTAAAACAACCTTCTGTTGGTACTGTATGTAATACTTAAATAAAAGCACAGCACTAATCAATGTCTCTCTGTAACAAAGTGTGTGTGAAGCTTCCGTGCAGTTCTACCTCTAATTGTTGGGACTTGATCGTTTTAATGGTTTAGAAAAGCTTTGTCCATGTGTCTAAATTAGGATGAAGCTGGCTCAGGTTTAATAAATGTGTCACTAAAGTGTTTCTCTACATTTCCAGCTGTGGTCATAGTGCCCACCAGAGAACTGGCTCTGCAAGTAAGCCAAATATGTATCCAGGTCAGCAAACACATGGGTGGAGTGAAGGTAATGGCAACCACAGGTGGAACCAACCTACGCGATGACATCATGAGACTCGATGAAACGGGTAAACTTCACAAATCGCACAAATTGTGTGATGTTGACCGTGTTCATATCCGTCTTAAATGACTTCTTAATGACTCAAATATTAATGTTGGTACTTTAGCTCTCATTCTGTTTGGCAAAAGCTGATGAACATGTCTGGGTTGTTAAATCATATTTCATTGCAAGCAAATGGGAATCTCCATCTATTCTGTTCAATAGAAACATGAAAACCTCAAATGAACCATTATAACTTAAAGTGGAATTCCTGATTCCTGTCTCTGGGGACTGAACTGCACATACAGTAGATATATTGAGGCTCAGATGATGGATGTCAGTCTGACTCATACATTAACTCTGGAGTCTGGAAAGTCTTCTATCTGATATAGTTGGTATCTAACACAGATAATGAAGTGGTCTTTGGTTGGATATTTGCAATCTAAGTCTCTCGAAAAAGCGATTTTTATTTATAATTTAATGGCCCCATCACAAAACCACAATGTGAGGTTGTTGTTAATTTCTTCTTGTCTAAGGCCATAATTATTGCCTACACTGTTGTTACTATGGAGTATCAGGTAATGTGTCCTGATGACTAGCTAATGTACGCCATTGGTTCTGTTGGTTGTACAGCTAAATTATTGGCAGGCGAGAGGTGTGATGGTTGAAATATGGCAGCCAATCAAAACAATACTCTGGCTGAGTGAATACTGCCAAATGATTCGAGATTTCCCCTGAAGTGTTGGATACAGCTTTCTATACTGCACAGTCATCAGTGGCTGAATATTGCCAATACGATAGACATGATCCTTTACATTCACAATGCTACACTGAAAGCTATGCATTTTAAAATCCTCAGCCAAGTGATAACACTGCCATTCTTTAGTGCAAATCCTGTGTATCTTATATTGTATTTATTTTTACAATGTTTCATTTATTTTCCAGTACATGTGATCATTGCCACTCCTGGGAGGATTTTGGACCTCATCAAGAAAGGAGTGGCCAAAGTCAATCAAGTGCAGATGATTGTTCTGGATGAAGTGAGTTAAATAGCTAATTTTTCATTCTGTTTGATCCATATTACTTTTTATAAATAAACAATTGTGACTTTAGAATTTAAACAGCCGCTTGAGACTTCTCTCAATGTGCCTTTCCCCCATGTCCCTCTGCTCAACAGGCAGACAAACTCCTGTCTCAAGACTTTGTGGTTATGATGGAGGAGATGCTGGGTTTCCTGGCCAAACAGAGGCAGATTCTGCTTTATTCTGCAACCTTTCCTCTCAGTGTGCAGAAGTTTATGGTACCCTTTTTTTATTATTTGATTTCAAGTACTTGTTTCATCATTTCTTATTAGCTGATAAACAAACCAGCCTTCATAATGTGTAGCACAACCTGAATATAACAAGTTATGTCTTCGCCTACTTTGTAGAATGCACACTTGCAGAAACCCTATGAGATCAACCTGATGGAGGAGCTTACACTGAAGGGTGTGACTCAGTATTACGCTTATGTAACTGAAAGGCAAAAAGTCCATTGCCTTAACACCTTGTTCTCCAGGGTAAGTGTTGCCTTTCTGCACTTTATGATCCTGTTTTAATTAACTTAAGCTGTGTCATGAAAACGGCAGTGTAAAAGGCGATCTTGACTGCAGCCGTTTAATACAAATGGTCGCTTTGCAAACTTTGATTATAAAGGGTATTAATATTTTTGTATCACAGTGGACATTAAAAATGTTTATTATTGGATACTTAAAACAAATAACATGAAACCTCACAATTCAGACAATGATTTCACCAGGATTTACTGTTGTTGGTGTTCTTTTTTTTTTCAGCTCCAGATCAACCAGTCTATAATCTTCTGCAACTCCTCTCAGAGAGTGGAGCTCCTTGCCAAGAAGATCTCCCAGCTTGGTTATTCATGTTTCTACATCCATGCCAAGATGAGACAGGTCAGCTCAAAGTACTGCCTCAGAAATACCAGCTTTAGGACCAAAATACACAGGTGGCAATGAATGTGTGCCAGAACAGCTGCTACTATTACTTTCGGTGTGCATTAAAGTGGTGCATCGAGTAGACGTGCATGTGCCTCTACTTGATGTCTGCTACAGGTCACACCAATGCTCTATTTCTGGAGTGTTGCTGCCACTGCCAGTTTTTTTCCAGATGAGAAACAGTCCTGTTGACACCTGGGTAACTGGACATGTTCAAACAGTGTTTGGGCTGTGCCTTCTTATTTGTCATCTACAGTCATAGGTTGCCTTGAATACATGAAATGTATTCACATTGCAACCTACGTGTACTAGTATAAAGTATACGTTTTACAAACAAAAACAATAGAGCTCATAACATGGTGCTTTTCCAAAGCTAAACAATGTAAATGTGGTGTACTGCAGAATCCACTTCATATGAGGTTTACATGACATGCTGCTGTGTATTCTTGTCTTAATATGAAGTAGATGCTTACATGTGAGCAAATGTGGCGTCTAAATGCACTTTTCTCTTTTCTGCGCTCCAGGAGCATCGCAACCGTGTGTTCCACGACTTCAGAAACGGCCTCTGCCGGAATCTTGTCTGCACTGGTAAGTGGTAGATCATGTGCATCTGCTTCATTTTACAAGTAGAAGAATTGTGAAATTAACTTTTTAAAATATAAACATCTACCAGCCACTGACTGATAAATGTTCAAATTCACCAGCCACTCAATAGTAAATCATTATTGTGTCTGAAATCTACCTGGCTGGTGCTAATTTCCCACCCTGCTCTAGAAGCTGTTTTGTTGCAGCTGGCAGCTATTGCGAGACTGTCTACTCATCATCGCCACCAGACTTGCTCTGCCCCAGCTTAAGCAATTATTTTCCCTGTAGAGTGTCGATGCACACTACTCAGATTTTGAAATGTCACCACTGAGCTTAAAGTTCAAATTATTTGAATATCAACCCAGTTTGCCGCTGACTTTTCGAAGTGTGTCCAATCAAATTAAGGCTGACCTAGATTCTTTAACACAGTGTCTGAGTTGCCAGAGATGTAATATTTGTCTAGTTTAAAAAATAAGTTATTATTGGCTCCTCTTCAACATGAGTTTCAGTTCTTGCTTAAAAGTTATGTTGTGACATATCAGAATTGAGCTGAGCTAATGGCACTGGTACTGACTCTGCGTCTAGCGCAGCAGCAGGTACAGCTCATATCACGTGTGAGAAGCCTAAATCACCCAGGTGGTTAGTCACTGTCTACTCCCAAGACTGTAGAGCCTTTAGTTTGCATATATAACGTGCAAGGTTGTGGCAGTACATGCAGATCGGATGGCAAAGCATTTCAGGCTACATAGAGATCTAAACAGGATCTGGTTGCTTTTACTGGAATTATCCACCTCATGATGGAACAATGGGAACATTTTGACAAGTTTAGCTAGCCAGCCTGAGCACACTGATTAAATCCCAAATGAGGTGCCACAGTTCGCCCACGATGAGCTCATGTTGCCTGTGGGAGCACACCCAACAGTTTCGTTTAGAGTGTGCTGTTGGCCTTGGTTTTGGTCATGGGAGGGTTTTGCTACCATCATAGGATTGTGAGTTTAATGAAAGTGAAACGAAAGTGAGACTTGCACTCTGCATAATGTGATGACGCGCGCACACATACTTTCGTGGTGCCTTCTTGGTTAGGCTTGACTTGCTCCACAGGTGTGTCCACGTATTTTGCAGTTCCAGTGGTGGCAAACAAAACTCTGTATTGTTGTTTACATCTTTTAGTTTCAGTTTTTAGTGACGCATGTATGTTGTAATAAACTGCTGTTTGTTTTCTTGAAGTCCTTATTCTGCAGATACTTAACATTTTGGTCCAGGTGTATGATATGTTGGTGTAGGTTTTGATTTCTTGCTTTGTTTTCTCTAGACCTCTTCACAAGAGGAATTGACATTCAAGCTGTGAATGTTGTGATCAATTTTGACTTTCCCAAGCTGGGAGAAACGTACCTTCATCGCATTGGTAGATCTGGTAAGAGCCCATATTGGTTATGTTGTGTTTCGACTGTGCAGCCTCTTGTACAAAGATTTATTTTAGGCAGCAAACGATGATAAAACAATAATTTAAACGCATCCTTAAAATCCAGGCCGCTTTGGACACTTGGGTCTAGCCATCAACCTCATCACTTATGACGATCGCTTCAACCTGAAAGGGATTGAGGAGCAGCTTGGAACAGAGATCAAGCCCATCCCTGGCATCATTGACAAGAGCCTATATGTGGCAGAGTACCACAGTGAGAGTGGTGAAGAAGTCAAGCCATGAGCCAGTGAGTACACAGACGGCCAATACGCACAAGTACTTCCTCTTTCAGGATGATTTAACTGCTTTTCTGTTTTCTCATATTCTGTCTCTTTGATGTTAATGTAACTGTTTAAACACACAGGCAGGATAAAAGATTTTATAATTATACTTATTAATGCCAGACATTACATTTTGCTGTGCTTGTACTCTGCTATTGGGCATGCTGGGTCATTGGTATAGCTTACTGGCACAACTAAATGTAATTAGTGAAATTATTACTCATGTCATTACCTTGACGTTTTTTTTCCTGCTGTGCCAAGTAAAAATGTCTCCTGTGAGAAAGGTCTGTTACCTTTTTTAAATATGACAAAGGCAATCTTCGGTGCTGAGAGACAGGAAAGACGTAGGAAAATTAGCAATAATGCAAGTCGATCTAAAACTGTCCTTTCAAGCAGTTGTTGCTGTGCTGTGACAAGACTGCAGCCTTTCAACTTGAAAGGTTGTGTTCAAGCCTCACCTGACAGAAGGTGTCCGACCTAAAGTGTCCTTGAGCCAGACACTCAATCACTACCAGCTGCAAGAGGGACATCCTTTGCCATTTTCAAGAGTTTTCTGTTGAAAAAAATCAAAAGTAAAATCCAAGGATGTCATGATAAAAGTTCTTTGGCCCCGATTCGAGTCCTTTAATATTGGGTTTCTGCCAATATCGAGTCTGATCCAATACTTATATTTACCTAAATGTTGATTTAAATATGTATCTGACACATTGAAATAACAAGTGTAGCCTACTAAATTTGTCACACCTTATTTTTCAGGAGCTTCTTAGTCTAAAGACTGAAGGTTCTGGTTGAAAACTATTAAGTTTTATAAGCTTAAATTATTATTATATGAAAAGTTTAACTGGAGAATGCGACTCCTGAAATAGCTTTACTAGAGAAGAGTCCTCACTCTGAGTTGTGGGAACTACAAATGCACTCTGTTGACTTGCGATTGTGCAGTGGCGTTGGAGTGAGCTTTCTTACCTCACAATAAAATATCTGACTGAGTACAGACACCAGCTTGCAGAGAGGACACAAACTTGACAACAGACGAGTGTAATTTTGGCCTGTTATCAAGTTACTCATGGAATTAACATTAATTAGCAACAACTGATATGACCTGCTGCCGGCAACAGTTTTTAATGACAAAACAATTGTCAGCGCCAGCTAAAGATGAGAAGCTACTACCTAAATGTTTTGTACACTTTGCTAATGAAGATAACTGAGAGGTGGTTAGCATTGGGGTTTAGCAAATTGTATTGTGTAACTCAGGGTCACTTGCACCAGTGCGTCCCAATAATTGTTCACATTCACACACTCGTTGTCAATCGCATATAATTAAAATGATGGGCAGTGCTGTAACATTAACACATTGAGGTGGACACAACACAGAATAGAGTAAAGAAAGGATCGCATTTGATCTTTTTACTTTAGTTACTTTACTGATCCATTAAAATATGCCCTGATCCTTGTAACATCTCTAACATCTTAAACGTAGTTGGGTATGTTAGTTGGTTATTGGGTAATGTAACAGCAGCGGAGAAAGGCAAGATTTAAAGTAAATACCATGATAACAGCCTAACATACTACATTATCGGTTGAACTTCAATAGTACTTTTTGTCTTGGCCATCTTTTCATACCAATGTTACCTCTATGCAATGGCTAAATGTAATGAAATTTATGGTATATAGTGATACTGATTGTAGGCTAAAGTAATCTAGTAAGGGACACTGTGTGAATGTTTTCAGTATGCAGGAATGAATAATAAATTGGAAATAAGTACATTCATTTGAACACTTACAGAACAGTCTAAGCTATTTGTAATAATTTATTAATGTAAATGGGGCTTAAGTTACATATTTACTTGAATACAGTCTGGTCTAACATAATTTCACTCTTCTCTCTCTACAGATCAGTCCATCATCCTCCATTCCCCATTGTACCTTTTTTCACCCCCCCCTCCCATCTTGGAGTTTTTTTATGTACAGTTTCTGTCTGTCTTCCTTATTTGGATGCCACCATAAGGAATGTGTATTTTGATGGACGCGTTTCGGAAGAACTCATTTGCCTTTTTATAAGGCTCTGTGCTGCACCACCCCACCCTGAAGACATAAGCACCGGGAGGAAAGCATGGGACCAAGTCGAAAATATATCAATGCACATCGTGATGATTCATATCCACCAATGAAACAAAGCCAGCACCAACAGACCGCTATATATGTCACCCTCCATTCTCCACGTCTTATTTTGGAAGTTTTAACCAATTTGTATCAAGTGCCTTAACAAGCAGTTCAACTCGTTCTAAAGTAATAACCCTTCATTATCAGCCATCTTGCTCACTTCATACCACACACTCACGTTCACCTAATGGAAAATTTGTCACACTAATTTAATGTTCGACCACATAGGTGAATTCATAGCTGTTTTTTTTTGGTTGGGTCATCCGTTTGCAAGGAATGGAGATAATTAGGAGGGAGGCTGGTCTGAATGATGTTTTTGCTGGCTTAGCTGCACTTGCGTCTGGCTGATAAAATGAGGACAAACTTGGATTTTCCATGGACAGAGATGCTGGATTTTTTTCCAAGAGACAGCCAGACTGTCCAGTTGCTTGTGTAGAAGCATGTGCTTCTAAAAGACCCAAACCCTTTCCTCTGTCTTCAGCACCAGAACACTAAAAATGAATATGCAGCCTCTCAACACCATGAGTCATGAGGATTCCTGTTTCGGTGGAGTTTAATTGTAGGGAACGCTTTTTTTCTTTTTGTCCTGTGTTTCACCTTCCTATGTTTCACCTTCCTGTGGATGGCCATACTTAATTCCACGAGAGGTGGAACGTGCAGCCCACATGTAGGCTGCACGTTCCACCTTGTGTATATACCTTCATTTTAAGATTGTTTTAAACAAGTTCAAAAGGCTGGCTGACAAACTAAAAAGCTTTTTTTCCCCATTCTCTCTTGTTAGCACTGGAGACCGTTTCCTTAACTGCCAGTTTGTTTGATCTGCAATATTGGCCTATGAATTTATTTATAATTTTAGAAATTGCAGAATTTATTAGAATCTAAAACATTTAAATGACCTTGTGCATGAAATGTTTTTGGAGGCCGCGTTCATCACTGATAATCTTTTAGCCCCTCCAAATTTGATGGTGAATGCAATTCTTCAAAGCTGCACTTAAACGGAAATTGTTGCCCTTATTCTCCTGCTACCAGTGTTAAAAAGTGTTCAGTCTAGACAGATAGCTTTGTTAAGCTTGTGCATTTGAGTAATGAATTCTTTGTTGTCACCAGCCTTAACTTGTGAAACTAACTCTTGAGACACTCTCTAAGACCTCCAGTTAGTTGAGTGTTATTGGAAGAGAAAATAATATTCTATCATGTAGTAGTACTATGTGCTGCAGTGCAGCTGAATTGGCAGAGCATTTGTTTTCTGGGGGAGGTATTAGCTGTTACGTTGATCTATGTGCTCTTTAAACACAGCTACATTATTTCACAAATGTTGTGGAGGAAGCTTGGATTTATTTTCCCCCTTTTTGAAGAATGTCTGCCGAATGCATCAAAATGAACCATCTGACCTAAAATGTAGCAGGAATTCATTCTCTGTGCATTGCAAGTTAGCCGGCTTTACTAAAGCCAGGTAACAAAAAGGTGCCTCACTTAAAACAACCTGAGCAGGTTGGGCTGCACTTAACGCACAGAGAGATGGGTTCAGGGAATAACACTGACTGCACTGCTTTTTGTACACTCATGATGCCAAGATGAGAGAGAAGTGTATGGTGGTGGAAAAAAAAAATTGGCACGGAGGGGGAATGGGCATGAAGGATTACGAAATTACTATTAGTCGGACTGCTTGTTTAAAAAAATAACTTGGGCACATCAGACTGCTGAGTTTATGGCTTATTTCTCTGCCCTTTTATTGCTTTGATATTTTGGGGTTTGGGTTAGTTTGTTGTTGCATATTTATGCAACATGACAACCTCATGTTGCATTAAGGTCTGCTGACGCCTCATTGGTTCAGCTAAAACCTTGTTGCAAATGAGGTCCCCTTTGTTACGGTGAGATGCTCTCTTGACTGTTCTAATCAATGAGAAGTATTATTGCACATTTAATTTAAGCTCTTTTTAAAAGATGACAATGTTGATAGGTTTAAGATTTCCATTTTATTTCTCATTGATTAGGACTGCGATCCCTGTTCTCTCAGTTCTATTGTTGTCCCCTAAATACTTGCACATCTAATTTGGCTGTTTTGGCTTTGTGTTGTGGGTGGGAGGGCTGTATGTGTTAAAAATATTCAAATTAAATAAAGCATTAGTTGAGTGAGCAGGGATCTAATTGTACAGGCACTTGGCAGCTGTCTGTTTGTCAGCCCACTGGCAGTAATCACCACAGCAAATGCTTTCAAGGCTAAAATCAACGATCCTTCAAGATTGAGTGTGTTGCTACCTTTTTGATGGGGTGCTGCTTTACTGCCAGTGGCTGCCATTTTGAGAACCTTAAAGACTGAGACAAGAGCATCTTGCCCCAGATTGGGAGACTAATTGGATAGTTTGTGTAACTAAATTGTCTCATTCTTTAAGGTGTTTTTTTAAATTTATGGGGTGGTTAAATTAGTGGTCTTGCTGCCCTGATGCACGTGTTCATCCTCTCGATAGTTCTGACACATTTACAACAACACAGCTTTTGTGTACAATTTGGCCGTCTCATCACTTTTCTGTCGAGGAGGATGTGAGAGGAGTCTGTTAAGGATTTCTTTCAAAAACTGATGCATCAGTAAAATAACATGGGGAGGAGCCTTTGGGCGTTACAAAAACGGGATAATATGACCTAAAGATCCAAAGTTATGGTAATGGTTATAAAAAGGTTTGAAAAAGTTGCCCTTAAATTTGGATTTTTTTTTCTTTTTTGGAGTACACCTTATTTAAAAGTCGCCAAATTTAAGTGAAGAATTTAAAGCCTAAAGAGTTCATTTTTTTTATTTAATGGAAATTTGGTCGTTATTTAATTGGCAGATTTTTCAGTGAAGCTAATTTTACAATGGACTTCAGTTTAAACAATGTCATGAATATTATTGGATCTGATTGAAAATTTGGTTGAAAATAAAGCTCACTGAAATTTATTGTGTCTGAAGTTTTTATTTTCCTTGGCCACCACTGCAGTGTCCTGTTGAACCTCTCTTTGAAAGCTAGGTGTCAGTGTGCTGCTGCTGTTCTGTTCAGATGGTATGTCTTAATATAACCTGTGACCTGGAGGCAGTTATCAGACCGCAGCCTTACTTGTACTCTGTCACTTTAGTTTATAGCTCAAGATGCATAACTTGATGGTATTTTGTTTTTCATCAGTGGCTCTCTTCACCTGCGTAAAGAGTGCTTTTCCACCACCATGTGACAGGTGAGATAAATGACTGAAAGTGTTTTCTTTTTAAAAGGGTTTTGTATATAAGAGACTGTATTGAGACCGCTGTCTGTCTTTCTGTTCTTGAACTGTTGATTCTACAAAAGGTTGTGATTAATTTATGGCTGACAATCCAACGTCTTTAAACTATTATTTTTAATTTCGATTTGCCTCCAAAAATAATCTGTTTAAAACTACTGTAATGCTTGCAATCTAACATTTTGCAATGCTTCCGTTTTGTCAAATGACTCATGATTTTCTGTCCTTTTTATAGAATTTCCTACATACTGTGCTTTCAATGCAGACAGTTGGAGTTGTTTTGCTCTCGTTTAGTACACTGTGGCATAACATCAGCCGCTTTCTGCTGCTGAACTCTTGGAAGGGCTGTTGTTTTTTTATAAATATTGAATCCACCACCTACTGCAGCCAGCAAACAAGACAGTTCTTAAACTATTTGTGTTGTATCTCCTTTAGCATATATTGTCAGCAGACCTTTGGCCTCAACTGCTCATTTTTAGCGACAGTGATATGGTTTTATTGCTTCCCAGCAGGACTCTGTAACAAGATGGCCGTGTGTTGTACTAATACACATATGGCCTTTAATATTTTATTGTTTAATAATTAATAACTATAAATTCCTTTTCAGTGGAATTTACTGCACTGGGCCCATCTTGCATCAGGTACAGAAAGCTAAACTGTTTAATGACGACAAGTACTTTGTTGACATGAAGCTGAGGGAAACTCCTGGTAAGTCAAAAGTCAGTAAATTATCTTTTTTCCCCCCCATGATGTCTGGATGCTTTTGTTGCTTCCTGTGTCTTTTCCTGCAGATGTCGTTCTGTCTGCCTTTCGCAACCTTTCACATGAATCGCCAAACACGACTGTCCCGCCCGCCAAACTGCAGGAGTTCCTCACGACGTACTTTGAGAAACCAGGGACAGAGTTTGAGTCATGGACACCACCAGACTGGCATGACAAGTGAGGTCCAGTTATTAGAGGACTCCTACTCAGAGTATTGTATCCTTTTGAATTGTACTTGGTTGAGTTGATTTTTCTTTTTTTATATGCAGGCCAAAGTTCTTGGGAGGAATAGCGGACCAAGAACTACAAAACTGGGCTGAAAAGATACATAATCTGTGGAAGTCTCTCGGCAGGAAGGTGATGATAATGAGTAGAGCTCAAGTGATTGGTTGATTAGTCAATAGGCAGAAATGAATTGCCAACTATTTGGTAATTGAATAATCGTTGAATCTATTTTTTTGTTTACTTTTTCTTTATTTGAATAGTTCTCACACCTCTTTTACATTAATATTTCAACATAGATGACAGTTTACTTTACAAGGGGGTTCCAATATAAACAAGCAATTTGAATGTGTCAAATTAGGCGTTTAGGAAATCGTGATATTTTGTAGACTAAACGATTAATCGAAATAATGAAAATAATCATTAGTTGCAGCCCTAATAATGAGAAATCCCGTTCCTGTTGCAGTATGTATTTCCAAGCACCTACGTACATGTATACTGAGTTAAAACTGATTTCTCCTCCAGATCCGCGCCGGTGTTAAAGATCACCCAGAGCTCTACTCGCAGATATACACCCCACATCCTGTTGTTGTGCCAGGGGGGCGCTTCAGGGAACTCTACTATTGGTGAGTGAACGATGAAGCCTGTCTCTCAGCTATCTGTCTGAAAGCTCCAGTCTCACCAGGTCAGAGACGAGGAGAGATCACAGCCAGACCCAGTCAGGGGTCTGTGCTGACAGCCCACCTAGGTGCCTTGTGCAGACAGTGACGTGAACTGCTCTGTGCTCAACAGGGATTCCTACTGGGTCATCAACGGGCTCCTGCTGTCAGAGATGACACACACGGCCTATGGGATGATTCAAAACTTCCTCTACCTTGTCGACAGGTGAGCCTCAAAGCACCTTTCATCTTTCATCTTTCATAACACTTTAAAAAAAAAAAAAAAAAAAAAAGTCCAGCTCACTGCAGGTAGTTCAGCAGGCTCATTTTGAATGAGTCATTAAGCAACCTAAGTTGTACACTTTGGATATGGAGCTCTCGGGGGGGATTTGTGGAATAAAATATTTTTTTCTATCACTCTCCTGCAGATATGGCTTCATTCCAAATGGTGGGCGGATTTACTATGAAAGGCGCAGTCAGCCGCCATTCCTCACTCTAATGGTGGAGAGCTACTATCAAGCAACCAAGGATAAAGAGTTCCTCAGGTGATATTTAGGCCTGAGCTGATGTCCTGCCAGACACATTATCATTCTTCAGCTGCCTCGCGTCTCTTCCAGAATAGAAAAAAAAGTCATATTAAACATCAAAACCTCAGTGCTCGTGTCTCTCTGTGCCTCTGGTGTTTTTTTTTTCCTAACATGCTTAATTAGAATGTGACACTTCAACTTTTGTGTATAATGATATTAAGGACTGTGAAAACTAGTCTGAATTAAAACATTGCTCCCTGCTGTCTGTTCAAACTTGCATGGTTTAGAGCAGCTTTACCAGCTCTGGAGCAGGAGTACCGATTTTGGATGCAGAACCGTTCTGTGACTGTGAAAGTAAACGGGACAGAGCATGTACTGAACCGGTATCACGTGCAGGTGGGCTTGCCCAGGTATGTCTGAAATAAATCTAGTGAATTATCGAAACAAATTTAAGATATGTGGGTATTTTAGGGTGTGCCTTCACTTACACTAATCATGTCTTTTGTTCTTTCTAGGCCTGAATCCTACTCAGACGATCTGGAATTAGCTGAAGGACTCACTGATGGTAATGGCTTATTAGTGTTCATATTCTTGGTGGCTGAATGAATCTCCCATTATGAGCAGGAGAGATAGTACCCTGCTATGGCTGTTTTATTCCATGAGCGAGAGAGAAAAAATTAATATATTGTAGTTTATAATTACTCAAGCAGAAAAGTGGAATATATTCCCCTGGATTCAAGGATTATTTGTGCAAAACACATTTGCTCTGAAAATACCTAAGTACCATGTTGTAATGACATCGCTGCTGAACAATTTGACCACAAATTTTAAGAAAAGCTGTTTGAAGGAAAATACTCTGTACTTCGCTAAAATGTTGAATTCCCTTTTATGTAAGAATATATTTTCTTATTAACAAATAGTTAAGTTCATTAAGTTGTTTCCTCCTCCTTGGTAGAGACATTTAATTGTTTGTCTGGAAAGCTTTTGGAAAATGTTGCAAAACTAAAACATGTTATTTAGAGGCTGCATATTTTTACAAACAAGACATGCATGAATAAGTATAACATTTTAGGTGCTGATTTGTTGTGGCTCTGCTAGTGAATTCATGTTTTTTTTTTCTTGCCCTCAGAGCATAAGGAGCAGCTGTGGGTGGATCTGAAAGCGGGTGCAGAGTCTGGTTGGGACTTCACCTCCCGCTGGTATATAGACGGCGACGGCCACAACAACGGCACCCTCAGAGAGACCCGCACCAGTCAGATCCTGCCTACTGACCTCAACGCTCTGCTGTGCCTCAATGAGAACACTCTTGCTTCATTTCACAGGATACTGGGTGAGTACATGAGCAGCCTATGACCTTGGCACTAACTTTGGTCTGCACACTGCTTTTAGCTCCTAACTGGTGTTACATAACGGTGATGTGCCGTTTCCTGACAGGTGATGGTGACTCAGCTGCACTGTATGACCAGGCTGCAGCCCGCAGACTGGAGGCGATAGAGTCTGTGCTGTGGGATGCTGAGAGGGGAGCCTGGTTTGACTACAACCTGGTGACGCACTCCAAACACTTTGAGTTTTACCCCTCCAACCTGGCACCTGTTTGGGCGCAGTGCTATTCTCGGCCCGAGATGGGAGAGAAGGCAGTACAGTATCTGAAGGTTGGTGGACATCCTAGACTTCATTGTGGTCTCAATTCACAAATAAATGTCGAAGAACAGATTATTTTGTTGGTTCAACCAAATTACAAAAGATACATATGTTCCCCACTTACCTCTAATGGTATCTAGATATGTAGATACTGTAGGTTTGCTTTTATTTGAACAGGTTTGGAGTATTTTTCTGGCTCCACCCAAGCATTAAAAAAATGTATTCCCCAAAAAATTTTCAGCAACATGTCTTTACAGGAACAATGCCCCTGTAATCTACAGAGCACACTGTCAACAGGGACTATTTTTTAGGTATAAAGTAGTTCCAATTAAACAGCCAAATGACCAATTACCCTTCGTCTAGCAGCAGAATGTCAGAGACAGATACGTGGACAAATAAAGCCAAAACTGTGTGGCTAGACCATTAGGGGAAGTAAGAAAAAACACTCAGCGACCACTTTATTAGGTACACCTGTACAATCTATTGCAATTCAATACAACAACTCTGCCATAAATTCTACCTTTATGAAGTTTATACTCTTCAGTTTTTGTCGACATTGTCAGAAATGTGTAGATTAAATTATGTGAGGTCTTAGTTAAAGGTGGTGGTGTACTGGACTACATTTATATTGAAAGGTGTTTAAAAGGTTTTTGTCCTCCTTATTTACCTATGTGAGATGGGCAGAATATTAGAAACACCTCTGAATATAATTCTGCAGTCCAACACAACATCATCACTAACTACCTACCTACTACTAACGACCTCAGTGTTAAAGCAGATAATTGAATTAACACCTCAATGACAGTGTGAGATTGTGCAGGTGTACAATCAGTGCAGTTGACCACTGAGTGTATGTATTTATGCCATTTGTGTGAAAGAACCCTTTTAACCTGCATTTATTCAGATATGGCTGAATGAGCATGGATGATTTTTTCTCTCTCACAAATATCAACACAGCTGCAGACATCCACACCTGCACACAGCTTCTCAGTTTGATTAGTGTCCTCTTCTGTTCTCCACTGCAGCTCCACTCCAATAGTTTAGGCTAAGTAAGTCCAACTGAAAGTTAATTGCATTTTTTGTCTGCTACAGAATACATATCTGCTCTGTAAATCACTTGTCCTGTGTTCTCGGAAAATCAGAAACCAAAAAGGAGAAATTTCTATTTTTTGATTTCATGATGGCGCCCCCTAGTTTTGCATTAACCGCTAAGTATTCGTCTACGTAGATGGAGACCTTATTTCGACACAGCCACTCAAATCTTGCAGAAAGCAGTAACGTCAGCGCTCTATCACAGGCAGAACAGACGGTCATGCTGAGCCAGACAGCAGCTACACAACACAAGAGCCACTTGACTCTAAACAACAACCCATATTAGCTGCTTCCCTGCTAAAGTATCCTTCTTATCTAACTCACAAACAGGAACACACGTGTTGTCCTGCACCTTAGCTTGTTGAATGAGCGACCAAACAAACATTCACCAGGGAAAAGTGCACCGCTAACTAAAAAAACTATTAGCAATATATTTAAAACACATAGACATTATTTTTTTACTACAAAAAGCGATGACTAAATGTGATTTCAGTTCGACTTTAAATATTGTGCTGAAGTGCTTCTTGACAGTTGTTGAGGAAAGAAAGATTGTTGCTCATTTTATTTCCCCACCACCATTTTCAGCCGTGAGCCCTCCCTCTGCTCAGAAGCCCACCTAAGTAGGATGTTCCATGTGCTTTATGAACTGTGCTCATTCGCTCCAGCAGATGGCGCACACACACTACCGTACACTGGTTTCATCCATGCATGCTCTCATGGTTCTTTTCATGTCTGTACAGGGGAGTGGTGCTCTCCAGTTCCCCAATGGAGTTCCAACGTCGCTGAGAGAGTCTGGGCAGCAGTGGGACTATCCTAACGCATGGCCTCCTTTGCAACACATGCTCATCGATGGTAGGTGGCAATAAATTGATCTGCCATCGTAAGAATTTCCTGAAACCCATATTGATGGTTCACCAATTGTTCAACATGTTGCTCTGTTGTCTTTGCATAATAGTTTGTGGAAATAGGGTAGTGCTTTATGTTTTTGCTCTAACAAAACAGGTTAAACTACAGACCTACAGCTTTAATTTGAACCCCCCCCCCAAAAAAAAACAGGTGCCTTGTGGAGTTTCCTTGACAACAATCAAAAGTTACGTGTATGTTGAGTGTTACTCACCAAAATGCATTGTGTGTGTCCTTGAGGTCTAACAAACATGTTTAATGTATTTCCCCCTCACAAAACATTTACAAAGCCAATTTTCATAAAGTTTGAAACCAGCATTGTTATCATCCACATTTGCTCGCAAGCAGTCTTCTTCCCTGCCTTTACTGGCACATTGCTGCGTTTCTTGCCTGTCTATCAGTGGAATAGTGTGGCAGGAATTCGCGTACCTCCGCATGTGGGTCCTTCCTTGTATAGTACAAACAAAACCAGGGACCCACTTGTGAAAAGCGTTGCTTCATCGAGCAACCAGTGGTCAAAAACTCCACAGAATACCTTTTAAAAGGGATAGAAAGTAATTGGACAAGTTAGATAAAGTCATCATATTTAGTGTTTGACTATAAATCCAACGACCCACAGACATCAGCAAGCACTTGGTGATGCCCTGCCAGGCCTGTACTGCAGCCAGCTTCACTTCTCGCTCATTTCGAGGGATTTTTGCCTTTAGTCTGGTCTTTAGCAAGTGTGACACATGATCAGAGAGTGATTTTTGGCCCTCTCCTTGGTTGCTTGGTTGTATGTTCTGTATGATTAGGATTAGAGCTGCAAAGATTAGTCCATTAATCGATTAGTCGATCAAAAGAGAATTTATTGACAACTATTTTAAAAATCAATTAGTAATTTCAGTCATTTTTCAAGCAAAAATGTCAAACATTTGCTGGTTCCAGCTTCTTTGATGTGAGGATTTGCTGCTTTATTTTGTCATTTATGACAGTAAATGAAGAGTCTTTGGGTTTTGGACTGTGGGTTGAACAAAAGAAGCAATTTGAAGACATCACTTTGAGCTCTGGGAAATTGTGCATTTTTCACAATTTCTTTGACATTTTATAAACTATAAATTGTGAAAATAATCTGCAGATTAATCGATAATGAAAATAATCGTTGGTTGCAGCCCCAATTAGGATCACTGTCCTGCTGAATTTTCCTAAAACTGGCAGGCTATTTATTACCAGCAATCACACCTAAAAGGGCCGCGACTTGACCAAATACACTTAAGGCTGAGCGTCAGCAATCATTGTTTAATTTCAAATTCAATCTGTCGGAGTACAGAGCCAACACAATTAAAAACACTTCACTTACCTAATATTTGTGCTTTGGGCAGCCTCGTGTTTAAAAAGACGTTCTTTAGTTTATTTAATGAATGAATAATCTTCTTGTATTTCCAGGTTTATCCAAACTGCCTTCGGAGGATGCTAGACAACTAGCATTTGATTTGGCCCAGCGTTGGATCAAGACAAATTGGTTGGCATACATGAAGTATGAGGCCATGTTTGAAAAGGTGAGTCTTTTTAAGGTTTCAGTATTTCAGAGCTGGTGTTGCGCTGTGATAACACAGCTGGCTCAGAATGTGTAATTTTCTTCCTCCTTGACAGTATGATGTGAACGGAGATGGCAAACCTGGTGGTGGAGGAGAATATGAAGTTCAGGTATTTTCTTTCATGTGCTGATGGTGTACAACTAATGTGCTTATAGTCACAAGTCTTTCTAATTTCATGCCGAGCCCTGTCAATTCTTTCTACCTCACTTCTGCTTCTTAACACATTTGCATGCTCATGTACACATACTCTCACTCCTCCTCACTTCTTTGTCATTATCTATCTTCTTTTTTTTGTATGATTTTCTACCCTGCATCTACTTTTCACTTTGGTTTTCTTACTATCCATCAGCACGAATTAATCGCTTGCTTTATTTCTTGGTGTTTTTAGTCATTGGATTTTATCACTGCGTTTTGCTGCTTTGCTAAAGTGCTAAATAAAAATAAAAACATCCCTTATGCTCCGCTGTGTTGCCCTTTCTGTAGCTGGGTTTTGGTTGGACCAATGGCGTGGCCCTGCAGCTCCTGGACCAGTACGGGGCGACTCTCACTTCAGGAAGCAGACCTGTGTTTTCTGGCCTCCTGCTGCCTCTGGTCATCTCAGCCACTCTCATGCTCCAGTGAATCCGAGGTGACAAAAGAGCCTGACTGGAGGTTGGATTTTTATTATTCCTGGTTTCACTGCACTAAATCACTCCTGCCCACTGACAGACTTCAAACAGACACAAATTGACATTAAAAATGAGACTAAATTATGCATATTTTAACAAGGGCTGGTATTTTTCTAAATCCCATATGATCAGGATCACTTATTTGCAGAGGCAGGATATGATTTATCATAACTTCGATGAATATTTTAGTATTTATCCTCAGAGGTAAATGATCTCTGGTGATATCAGAAGATACGGATCATGTAGTCACTCCTGGACTCTCTCCAGTAATGCAGGCTGTTAGTGCTCGCTGCTGCTTACATCACAACATTAACTTGTCCCAGTTATTGAACTGACATTACAAACAGTTATTCACCTCAAAGTGTATTGCTGAACTGTAGCTTAACTCCCTCTGAGGCCTTCTATTTGCATGCAAACTGAAGTTGGAATGTAAACGAGCTCATGTGAGAAATAAAATGTGAAGTGAGTGCATTCATTTTTAAAACATAGCAGTCTTTACTCCTCAAGACACTTTTATTCAATTTTTACAAGTCAACCAAGGAACTGTAGATGACAATGCTGGTATAATAGTGATGAATTCCTGCACACTGTCAGCATTAAGGTTATTTAAAATGCTGTTTTGGTCACAGACCTTCATTGGGCAAGGCTCAGTGCCAACAGTGTGCTGAAATGTATAACTTTCTTTGGCATGATTTCATCTTCCTATGCACCCCTCTACCAAGTGTGCATTAGACAACACAACATAACATTGTATGTGAAATTGACCTTTTTTCCCTTTAAAAAAGATACATTTGGTGCAAACCAAAACACACTGCTAACCACGGGGACAAAAACATTGCATTTCTTATGGCTGCTTCAAAATAAAAGCCACCACATATTCCGCCAGTCAAAGCTTTTAATGTTTAGCAGCAGAATGTTCGGTTCGCATTACTGGTAACTTAATACAGCTCTGACACAGTGTACAATAAACAGTGAGGCTGGTGCATGTGAAAGTAATTTGAATCCAGCATGGGAATGGTGAACAAAATACGACCACCATTGATTTCATGAAAATCTTCAAGATTGTAACTTTAAGAATGACAAAGATGGTAAATAGCTACTTTTCCCCGTTTTGTGAAATGGGCTACCATAGTTTAGGGTTCCCACGGTCATGAAATTCTTGGAAAAGTTATGAAATTGGAAAAACTAATTTCCAGGCCTGGAAATGGTTTGGAATTAACAGAATGTTTTGGAAATACAATGTTTTGGCTATTGTTTAAAATATGTTCATAAAAATCCCAAAACATAACGTTATGTGGAATATGTTCCTTGTATTACTAATTTAAAATCTAGTGCTGCGCTGCATGACTGTTGAAACGTCACTAGTATCACATGATACACATTGGCATTTTCAGCTAGTTGGCGGCTGGAATGTCTGAAGTTAGCAAGCGCTAGCAGTTTGCTTATCCACAAATGCCTGGGAAGTACGTGTTTTAATACATGGCTTAAGAGAGAGGCAGACCCCAGCCTGCGCCCTATTATAGGCCTACCTATTTTAAACTACTTAACTAAAGTTGTGGATATGGGGTAAAATATTATAGAAAAGTTATGAAAAAGTTTTGAAAAATCATTGGTAAAAATGTGTGGGAGCCCTGATAGTTATACAGTGAAACCCCTTTGACATTAGAGGGTTATTATGTTTAGATGAACTCAGGCTCACACCACAGAGAGTGAACAAAGTCAAAGGCTAAACATCTGATTGTAACTCACACAAACGTACTGTAAATTTAAAAAGAAACAAAGACAAGTCAGCATTTTTTTTTGTTGCCATTTCTGATTGTTCCAAGCAAGTCAATTCTGTATTTGCTATTTCTGCGTACATCTATGGTGAAATACAGGTCAAGCATGAAATTAAGTCCATATATATATATATATATATATATATATATATTCAAATGGTTGTCAAAAAAGAAAAGTAATGAGAATTTTGCCTCTTAAAGAAGAAATTGCATCCCTCTTGGCTGTGAAGATATGAGGCCCAAGCAGGGATTTCACTGCATCTCTCTCCTTAGCATGAGTGCACACAACAGATTGACTGAGCAACTTAAATGGGCAAAAGGCCAATAGGTGCAGCGGTCCGTGCAACCCCAAAGATCACACTCTAGTAACGTGCTATTGTGGGTCTCCATCTACAAGTCATATCACTGGCTTTTTTTTCTCTTTTTTTTTTTTACCCCCCACTCATAACTGTGACACCCATACAGCAGCAGCCATGTGTATTATGCTGCGTTTGGACAGGTTTAAGAAGCAGGCAGCAGTCATTATGTTTTCAGCCCTCGTTGACAGCAGCAACTCAAGTAGAACCTGCTCCTTTTGATAATTCACACATTACCATGTCGTTTTAGCAGAAATGTGTTGTTCAGTTAATGAGATCGGGCTGTAAAGTGTGGGAGAAGTTGTCCGGCAGTTAAGTGGCGATGAGGTGAAACTACAATGTGTTTGTGTTTGCGCGTGCACGACGTGTGCGTTTTTTTAATTACACAAATGTGAGGACGTTATTCTGAGAAGCACGTTCCATGGGCGGTCCATGAATTGTAAAGCAGCAGTGACAAGTGCATTACATGTTGTTGTGGAAGTAAAGGTCAGGGTGTCTCGTCCTCAGCAGTCAGCCAGTAACTACCACTGCATATAAACTAGCACGCACATGCAAACTTGTTTTTTGTTTATAAAAGTGCTTCGCATTTTTAATCAAACCCATGAATCTCAAGATTTATTCTTCTTTAGGGAAAATTTACTTGACAGTTTACAGAGAAGAAGATATGTTTGAGAGACAGAAGAGCCTTTTTTATTCTAGACACTTTTTCATTTATTTATGTGTCTTTTAAAATTCTACATGTATCTGTCAGGATTTAGAGAGCATCATAGCACAGAGACAGCACTGGTGAAAGTTACAAATGACCTTCTAATTGCATCCGACAAAGGACTTGTCTCTGTACTTGTCTTATTAGATCTTAGTGCCGCATTAGATACCATTGACCATCACATTCTATTACAGCAGCTAGAACATTTAATTGGCATTAAAGGCGCCGCACTAAGCTGGTTTAAATCCTATTTATCAGACCGATATCAGTTTGTACATGTTAATGATGAATCCTCTATGCACGCCAAAGTCATGGAGTTCCACAAGGTTCTGTGCTTGGACCAATTCTATTCACCTTATATATGCTTCCTTTAGGCAATATTATTAGGAAGCACTCCATACATTTTAATTGTTATGCAGATGATACCCAATTATATTTATCGATCAAGCCAGATGAAACCAATCAATTAGCTAAACTTCAAGCATGCCTTAAGGACATAAAAATCTGGATGACCTGCAATTTTCTGATGTTAAACTCAGACAAAACCGAAGTTATTGTACTTGGCCCCGAACACCTTCGAAACACATTATCTAAAGATATAGTTTCTCTAGATGGTATTGCCCTGGCCTCCAGCGACACCGTAAGGAATCTTGGAGTTATCTTTGATCAGGATATGTCCTTTAACTCCCACATAAAACAAACTTCAAGAACTGCCTTTTTTCATTTACGTAACATTGCAAAAATCAAGCACATCCTGTCTCAAACAGATGCAGAAAAACTAGTCCATGCATTTGTTACATCTAGGCTGGATTATTGCAACTCTCCATTATCAGGCTGCCCCAATAAGTCCCTTAAGACTCTCCAGCTAATCCAGAATGCTGCGGCACGTTTACCGACAAGAACCAGGAAAAGAGATCATATCTCTCCAATATTATCTTCTCTACACTGGCTCCCTGTAAAATCCAGAATAGTATTTAAAATCCTTCTCCTCACCTTCAAAGCCCTAAATGGTCAGGCACCATCATATCTTAAAGAGCTCATAGTACCCTATTACCCCACTAGAGCACTGTGCTCCCAGAATGCAGGGTTCCTTGTGGTTCCCAGAGTCTCTAAAAGTAGAATGGGAGCCAGAGCCTTCAGCTATCAAGCTCCTCTCCTGTGGAACCAGATCCCAGTTTGTGTACGGGAGGCGGACAACCTCTTCACATTTAAGAGTAGGCTTAAGACTTTCCTCTTTGATAAAGCTTATAGTAGGGCTGACTCAGGTGACCCCTGAGCCCCCCCTTAGTTATGCTGATATAGGCCTAGACTGCTGGGAGACTTCCCATGATGCACTGAGCTCCTCTCTCCTCCTCTCCCTCTCCATCTGTACGCCCTCATATCCCATCAATTTTTGTTACTAATTCGCCTTCTTCCCGTAGTTGTGTGGTTTGTCTCTTTCTCTCTCTCTCCTTCTGTTGCTTTCTGCATGTGTTTCTGCCTCCGGAGCTGTAGAGTCTGGATCTGTGGTTGCACCTGCTGCCCCCATGCTCCTGCTCTGCATCCACTGCTGCTATTGCTGTTATTGTTCTTATTATTAGTATTGCTATTATAATATTGCTCTTAGTATTATTTCTGTTGGTGTTATCATCAATACCATTACCACAACTATTGCGTTACATCTCTGTGTGGAACGGTATTGTGCTGCTGTATGTTCTCCCCCCCCCCCCAGAGCCTGGTTCTGCTCGAGGTTTCTACCTGTTAAAAGGGAGTTTTTCCTTGCCACTGTCGCCTAGTGCTTGCTCATGGTGGGAATTGTTGGGTCTCTGTAAATGTAAAGAGTCGGTCTAGACCTGCTCTACTCGAAAAAGTGCCCTGAGGTAACTTTATATGGCGCTATATAAATAAAATTGAATTGAATTGAATCTCTACAAGTCTTCTTTACTGCGCACACCTCTGGCCTTAGATATGTTTAAAAAAAATACTACTGTGGCCAATGCTGTCCCTGATTTCCATAACAAGAATAAGATGCAGGATGATGTGTGAAATCTTATCAAACAGCTGTGAAAGTAGGCGCAGAGGACAATAGAGGTGGATTCATATCTGTGAATGTCTGTGTGGCTTTAGACAGAGGCCTGTGCTTCATTACTGTTCCCTGGCTCAGCCTTCACTAGCCCCTGCAGCACACATCACAAAGACTGCTCATTATCCACGGAGTCCTCGTGGTGCCGCTGGGTCCCGCTCGGTGCTGCAGGAACCCTGCTCTGCACTGCCAGGATAATACCCCACCCACCCGCATCCCTGCAGTCTGTGAAGACCCATGATGGGGATGTGCAGGGAGGCTGCCTGTCTGTCCTCTGATGGTGAATCAGAGAGCTGGAGATTGTTCCTCAGCTACCACTGACTCCCATTCAATATGATCTAATCAATAACTCATTGAGGGGCCATGCTTGTCTTCCTGTGTAATGTATTCCACTAATTATGACCATGGTCTCCACAAAAAAATTGGTTTGTCTCTGGCGTAGCAGCTAAATTGTTTGGAGATTAGGCCAACTCCTTGACCTCTAAACTGGAAGGATTGGCTAACTGGAGGCATTATACGGATATATATGAGATAGCTTAGTAATATTGATTCTGCACTGTCCAGAGATATCAGGCTTTTTATAATCAATAAGTCTTGAGGAATCGTTCCTATAGAATTTCTTCTGCTTAAGAGGAGATTTTAAAAATCCAATCTAATGGAAGGAAGAGCGATCAGAACTCCAGACTCTTTTTTTTATTTTTTATTTTTATTTTTTTAAAGAAAACTGCATCAAAAGCAATTCACCTTTCTTATGTAGTTCACAAGTTTTATATCTCTTTGTGAGGGTCCTAGCTGGCTCTTACATATTTCTCTATGATATTGTCAAGTGCAGCTGTGGATATATTCTGGCTTCATGTCTTGAATAAATGGATCAACTTCACACTCACACAGCATGACTGGTTGTAAAGAGCTTGCTTTGGTTTTATCTGTGACTATTCAACTAAAACAGTCTATTTGAAATCACAATTGCTTAAAGACCCTGAAAATCTTAAGTGTTTCTCTATTAAATGAAATATTCATGAATAAATATGCAATAATTAAAGTTCAGAAAAATATTTAACACTCAAACATTCAGCTAATCTGCTTCTGTAGGATTGTGTGGGTGTGGTTTGGTCAGATTTAATTGACAGTGCTGGCAACACAAGCAAATAACTCCACATCTGTCGTCGCATTTCGATTCAAATGTAGCTGAACTCTGAATGGGTGCACAGAAATGTGTGACATCGCCTTTTCCCAACTGAACCTCGCCCAAAGCAGTGAGAAAAAGCACAGACACGAACACAAATAAACAGATCTCGTGTGAAATAAAACTTTTCTAACTTTGGCAGAGTCTGTTCATGTAAAATCACATTGCTCAGAGTAAGAGGCTGATTGAGAAAATATGTTTTCAGGGCCTTTTAAAATGGTTTATTATTTTTAAATGCCACTTTATTTGAAAATTAAGTGAATATACCTAAAATAAGAAATTAAACTGATCAGGCCTGATATACAGAAATATAGAAATTCTCAATTAATTACTGGAAGGACTCAACAAACCCTTATCGCACAGCTCCCTTTTTCAGCTGCTTCCCTTGGTCAGAGGAGCCCATGTTTTTGTTGAATTTTTCCAGACATCTCAGAAGGATGAACACAGTTTTACTATTTGATGTCCCTCCTCCCGTCCAAAACATTTAGGACTGTTGCCCAAATGTGCCACTGTGAGGCGGTAGAGCTCTTTGTTGTGTTGGATGATAAGCCTTGTTTTCCAAGTCATGCCATTTCGTTCTGGTGGGCATGCAATCAATATGGACACCACAAAAGCCTGTCACCATTTGCAGAGTGTCCTTGTCTGCTGATGGAAGGCTTTTACCAGGCACTTTACATGGTTAAAGAAAAAACTAATCACATTCTCCCAGTTTATTTTTGAAGGTGGTTTTGTTGTCTTTGAACCATAAGCCAAAAGAATCACACACAATATTTCACACTGATTTTTCCATTATCCAGCTGAGTGGGATGTCAGTATGATGACTGGCTCAGATCAATAGTGTGCTGTTGGTGAGGACTTGAATTGTTCTACAGCTGTACACTCTTCACTATGAGAGGGAGATGGTTCGTGTCGTTGGAGTAATTGAGAGTGATCACGCATCTTGTACATGCCACGGAGAGAGCGCGTGTAAGATTATGACATTTACGCTTGCAGCATGCTTTCACCAAAAGATGAAAGCAGTGTTGTGTTAACTGCCCGGGCTTGCTGCGTAATGGCAGGATGTAATGTGTGACAAAAGCGTCTGAGCCATTTTTGCACACAGCGAGTCTGACTGCATGGTAGCTCCGTCGTGGGACGCAAACAAGTCAGTCAAAGAGCCATGCAGGGGGGAGGCCATGCCCGGAGAGAGGGATGAGCCCGAATCAGGAGGGAAGAGAAAGCAAAGGAGTGAAAGAGAGCACACGAGGAGTCCTGCTTATTACAGCTGCACAGATGGTGCAGCAGATGAGATGGGAGGGATAGATGGATAGATAAGGAGTGAGAGTAAGACGGGGAAAGAGAGAAATGGCAAGAGAGCACATGTTTGACAGTGTACATAAGGAGCGCCGGATTGGAGAACTTCCAAGGAAAACACTTTAATATTTATTGTTCTGTGGCTGGTCGGAAACCTTCTTTCCACCTCCAATTCGTCAGCAAGAAAAATGGCTGAGGAGCCGCCTGTGAAATATTAATTCCATTGCAGAGAAGCGGGATGCTGAAGGTTGGAAGGATATAGCGGCATATGGTGGGAGATCCTGAGGGAAAGAACACCGGGAAAGAACACTGATGAGAAAGGGTCGGAGCAGTGAGGACGCAAGTGCAGGAAAAGGAGGGAAATGAAATTATTGGGAGGAGGATTCAGTGGAGCTCATGAGTCTGCATTTGCAAGGGAGCAATATCTGAATAGCCCAGACTTTGTGCTTTGTAAGCTATTATTCCAGGCATAGTCAATATTCATTCAGCCTGTCTACCAGTGATAAATGCAGAAGTAATAAGAGGAGGATGACATTTCTCACTTGTATTAAAAAAAGGCAACATCAGCCGACACAGAAGCCTCACAGTTCTCCTCTAGTTTTAAGTAATATGTTTGATCAACATTGTTCTGTTGTTTATTTTGTTAGATTTCAACATTCAAATTCAGATTCTGCAGAGTTTGGATAAGTGATATTTGTGACAGATTTTAGAGCATAATTTACATTTCAAACAGGAATGGAAAGAAGAGCGTTGGGAGCATTATTATACAGCGCTGTGTGATTGCGTTTTTGACATTAGTGCAGAAACAAACAGATACTCGTCAGTGATCAGACCCCATCGAGAATTAATGATCTCCTCCCACTGGAATCTACACGCTGGTAGTGGTGGTGAAAGAACTGAGCATATGGCTTCTGGGAGTGTACCTACTCTGATTTTCTGTTTTCAAACTGAAAACAGCCCCATGTTCCCTCAACATACAGTACGAAGACTGATAATGTACATACACCGATCAGCCATAACATTATGAGTGGGTGGGATATATTAGGCAGCAAGTGAACATTTTGTCCTCGAAGTTGATGTGTTGGAAGCAGGAAAAATGGGCAAGCGTAAGGATGTGAGCGACTTTGACAAGGGCCAAATTGTGATGGCTAGACGACTGGGTTAGAGCATCTCTAAAACTGCAGCTCTTGTGGTGTTCCCGGTCTGCAGTGGTCAGTACCTACCAAAAGTGGTCCAAGGAAGGAAAACAACAGGGTCATGGGCAGTCAAGGCTCATTGATGCGCGTGGGGAGCGAAGGCTGGCCTGGATCTGATCCAACAGAAGAGCTACTGTAGCTCAAACTGCTGAAAAAGTTAATACTGGTTCTGATAGAAAGGTATCAGAACACACAGTGCATCGCAGTTTGTTGCGTATGGGGTTGCGCAGCCACAGACCAGTTAGGGTGCCCATGCTGACCCCTGTCCACCGCCGAAAGCGCCTACAATGGGCACATGAGCATCAGAACTGGACCACAGAGCAATGGAAGAAGGTGGCCTGGTCTGATGAATCACGTTTTCTTTTACATCATGCGGATGGCCGGGTGCGTGTGCGTCGCTTACCTGGGGAAGACATGGCACCAGGATGCACTGTGGGAAGAAGGCAAGCCGGCTTAGGCAGTGTGATGCTTTGGGCAATCTTCTGCTGGGAAACCTTGGGTCCTGCCATTCATGTGGATGTTACTTTGACACGTACCACCTACCTAAACATTGTTGCAGACCAAGTACACCCCTTCATGGAAACAGTATTCCCTAATGGCAGTGACCTCTTTCAGCAGGATAATGCGCCCTGCCACACTGCAAAAATGGTTCAGGAACGGTTTGAGGAACACGACAATGAGTTCAAGGTGTTGACTTGGCCTCCAAATTCCCCAGATCTCAATCCAATCGAGCATCTGTGGGATGTGCTGGACAAACAAGTCTGATCCATGGAGGCCCCACCTCGCAACTTACAGGACTTAAAGGATCTGCTGCCAACGTCTTGGTGCTAGATACCACAGCACACCTTCAGAGGTCTAGTGGAGTCCATGCCTCGACAAGTCAGGGCTGTTTTGGCACCAAAAGGGGGACCTACACAGTATTAGGCAGGTGGTCATAATGTTATGGCTGATCGGTGTACATCTAGTATACAGTATTTAAAAAAAATTATTTTCTAGTAGATATTCTGCAAATAATATTTAAACTTTGTGTATAAGATGCTTCCAAACATACTTGTGTTGCACAATTAACCGGAACAAAAATTATGGGAGATCTTATGTATCTTGCTAATGTGTAGTGTTACATAATAGCTAAAGGCTAATATTCATGCTGCAGTTTTTTAATATTCATCCAAAGTGTGTTTGCATAAGGCTATCTTTGTTAGCAGATTGTGCATTTGCTGAACGAGTAATATCAAATATACCACAGGTGATGTTTTAGGCAAACCATTTCACCTCCTTTTACCAGAATCAAAAAAACAAATCATGCACAATTCTAAAATCCCATTACACCTTAATGTTACCAGTATTAAACCACTACTAAAACCTGAAAACAATGCCAGCCTCCCTCCCAGCTTGAAATCCTTGCTAATAGAACTGAAACCATAACACCATTTATGACATATCACGACCAAACTGGATTCATTAAAGGAAGACATTAGTATAACAACACTCCCAGTCTATACAGTATAACACACCATGTAAAGCAGGGCAGCAGAAATAATATTTGACTCCAATGCAGAAAAGGCATTTGACTGAGTCCACTAGACGGGTTAAGGCTGCTACAGAACTCACAAATCACCAATGACAGGGCTAATCACTGAGCTTTACTTTGCACAGGGAGATGAGACAGGCCCACCTTTTCCATCCCTCTTTTATCTAACTGCTGCAGCTGAGTGCCAGAATAATCACATAATTGGAGCACAGAATATATATATAATATATATGTGTGTGTGTGTGTGTGTCTTTATGCAGATGATGTGGCACTGTGTTTACAAAACTCATTACAAGAAAATAATCTATTTAACACCTCCAAAATCTCAATCTACTTGTGTTAATTAATTGGCTCAAATCCCAAACCTACCAGTAGTTATTATAAAAAATTGCAAGAGCTGCAGTCCAAACACCACCTATCCTACTATCCCACGTTACTATTAGCTTGCAAGAAATGCAGACGCTAAGTATCTATCAGAATATATATACCAGTCTATATCTATTTAAACAGACTTCTCAAAATAGTTGAAAATGATGGGAAGAATAGCAGCCGCAGAGATAATGAAAATTTGCTACTTTTTTTCTTGCTTGTTCCAATGCAACCACCCCTCTCCTGGTTCAGCTCCAGAAAAACTAATTTTAATAGAATATTAAAAAACCAAGAACCAAATTAATCACTAAAGAAAAGTAAAAAACCATGGTGGCCACCAATGTTGGCTATGTCGCCTTTCAGATCTCGGTAATTAAATATGTGAGTACAATGTTACAACCAATAGAGACAATAGCCAGAATGACAAAAATAAGACCCAAGTTGTGATAACCAGCGTTTTCCTTTAGCTGTACCTGAACCATGCATTTGGCAGGAAAAATCATTTCAAAACAGTCAACACAGTGTTTGCAGTAAACAATCAAAGACATTGTCAAATAATGCAAAAGGGGTGTGCAGAATCTCCCAATTGACATTGACATTCTGTTGGGTGAGTGGGTTGTGGGAACACAGGGAGTGACCCCGTGGTGTCCGAAGACACTCCTCCTAGTGTTGACGAGCATGTTGAACAGCACATGCAGCAGGAGGTGGTGGAGGTGAGTCACGTAGCCCAGAGCTGAAACCTAGAAACGGCAGAATAAGAAACATTTTTTAAAATCTGCGTTGGTCGGCAAAACCTCATTGGTTGAGAGGGAATAAGGGGAACACCAAGAGAGTAATTGCACAGAATTTATATGCATAAACATGTAGAAGCATGCATAAGAAAAGTGGTGTTCCTGAACACATTACAGCATACCTGCACATAGAGCAGAATGCTCTGTCCCTATTCTTTATATCACAGGGAGAGAAATAAATCAATGTGCAGTATAAGACAAATTATTTCTATTCCAGTTGAGGTAATCAATACACAATCAGTGTTCTGGTACTTGTGTACCTGTTTATGAACAATGTGGGTTTCTGTGTTCAAGTGCAGGCCACATCAGCCTGTAACTAACATGCACACCGTGGCAAAATCTGTATTTGATGAGGAAGCTAATTTATTCTCTCTCCAGAAAGACAACAAAGGATGTGCCGAGGTGATTTCTGTCACTCTTCCTCTTTGTTTCATGTCCCTTGTTAGGAACAACATCTGAATATTTACGAAGGTCAGGTCAAGACCATCTTTATCCACTGGAGACCTGTTGTGTCCCCGTGGAATAGAATAATGAAGAAACCAATTTCCTCTTTTGTCAAAGCTATGTGAACCATGTAATCGGCAAAGCCTGCCAAAAAAACCCTTCACGAGGAAAGAAAGGGGGATTTCATTTTAAGGAAATATTGGAGCTTCACAGCTTTTATTGCCTTTGATTGTCATCTATTCTAAATGAAAATTTGCTGGGTCTTTTGACATTATAACCGCATGTTATTAATTGCTGCACCTTTGTGATTTCTGCATTGGCCACAAGGAAATAGCTCTCGGTTCTTTTCATCCACTTTAATATCTGATATCAGAACTCAGATAAAAGAAGCAAAAAAAAAAAACCCATTTTCTTATCAGATGTCACCTTTACTCTACACCTCTGGAAGACAGTGAAAAGGAGGTGCATGAAAATGAATTTTAATGATTACCAACTCATGATGACAGAGGGATTCTGTAATAGTGTTGCAGGGCAAGAGTTTCCCTCCTGGTGTGGGCTTGAGAATAAGTGAAAACGCCCTCCCAGGTGTTGCTCCACCAGATGGGCTCGGGATGCGATGATAATATATTCCCTGAGCGTTGGCTCTGCCTTTGAAAAATGTTGGTGCTGGGAGAAGATGGCCTTGCACTGTTTGAAAGGCAAGCTGCAGGGGGGACAGATGCTCTGATATTCCAGCAGGGGTATAGCTGCGGGGCCTCATGGCTGTTCTCTGCCTAGCAGGGGGAAGTTGTGTTGAGTCACGCCTACGCAGCTCAGCAGGAGAAGCCGGGAAATGGCAGGCAATGAGAAGCGGCATGCTCCCCAGGTCACGTTGCTGCATTTACCCATGAGGGCAAGAGGGAAGATCTGATCAGACTGTACTAATTTACAGAGTGTCAGGGAGTCAGTGTCTTGCTCACTGTTTTGCTGCTGTTCAAATAGATGCTTAAAAAGCAAAACTCTTTTGACTTTTGACCCTTACAAAACAACAAAAAGCAATTTGTTTAAGAAGGAGCTGATAGTTTAATTTCAGTAGACATGAAAGAGGAGAAATAGAATTGAAAATCTAAAGTTGATGAATTATTTTGCCATTGCTGACATTTTTCACTTCAACTGGTGAGTCTGTGATTGCTTATGAAAGGAAAATTGTCAATCTAATAAATATTTTAAATAATCCATATTATAGATGAATGAGAGAAAACCGATCAGGGAAAACCACCCATCCAGGGTGAGATTTTCTCACATCATTACACTAAGATGAAAGAGATTTCAAAGTGTCTTTCCCTGTAATAGTTGCATCATATTGGTCCCAGTTCATCCCTTTGTCTCTTCTGAAGTATCAAGTTACATTTCCATGATGTTAGACTAAATGAGGTAAGTTTAGCAAAGAACAAAAAAGAAAAAGAAATCGTTAAAATGTGACTGTCGCTGAGCTCTATTTTAGTCCACTGACAGATTTTCAGAATCTGGAGTCAGTAAACAAGTTAGACAGCTTCTTGGGGCCTGTAAATCTCTGTCTCATAGGAAGATGACTAATTGCGGTTATGGACTTGCTTACAGCTGCTTAGCCAGCACATGAGCCATAGAGAGAAGGACAATTTTCTGAAACACCTAAATACAGGGTGTAGACACAATAATGTAAGCACCTCATGGAAAATGACTTAAGTGCGAAGTGAAACTGGCACAAAGGTGCATTGAATGCCAATTAGTAATATGTATTACCTATAAACAAGGTCTGGCAGTCAGTACATTGATGTGAGTTTTTAAAAGCCATAACATGCATATTGGGCAGACTGGACAGCGATCTGTTGCTTCTTGGTTGCATTTGGCTTTTCTGATATCGGAGACAGATTGCTGTTCAGTTGCGTTGGCCAGATGCTGAACAGGTGCATTTGTATTGCCATATGCAATCAATACTTAAATGACATATGGCTGTACTGTATGTGTTTGTGTTAGCTGTGTGTTAGTAGTTAGCTGGCTAGTTCATCTGTTTTTAGTACGTTATTCAGAAATGTTAGACTAGTCCATCTGCCTTTTCTTAATCCCCTTTTTGCATTTTTGGCTGTTGGCAAATCCCTTTAGTTGCATTACTGCTGTCTTGGACTGGAGTGTTATTTAGCAAGTATATAATCAATATTTTTATAATAAGAATGGATCAAATAAATATGTAATGTAAAAGGAGCTGTTCATAATGATGAACCCACTGAAGCATCAGCCGACTCTACAGCTCCCCTCAGCTCTACGGAGTTAGCATCTTTCAGCTAATTGTTTTGTTTTTACTGCCCGCAACTTTACTGTGTTGCCCACAGTACGCTTCCTGCTCAGCACTAAACGGCAGACCGACAAAGTTAGCGGCTATCTGGTGAACATAGTGGAGCATTTAGCAGCTACAAAATCCAGATATTTCCCCCGAGGAGTTGGTAAATACTGGACTCACATTTGCCAGGTGGCCAGAAACACTCCAAATGATGCTAATGTTGCTCTGTATCTGCTGGATGTGTAAATAGGTAACAAGTTCATCATATCAACCTGAAAGATGTTAATATGTTAGTTTTATTTATTTCAGGTTTAAGTTTATTGCAGATAGTACATTGTATGAGGCTATGGGTGAAATCTAGAAATGAAAGTCCAAAGTGGGCGTAAGGCTCCAAAGAGGCTAAATCGCTTCAGTATAGCAAAGGGAACTGTCTCAAATGCTTTCTCTTTCTTCAAATGGTAAATTTAGTTGCTTCAAATTTAGTGTTTACATTATATTATCTCTTTGGAAATGGCCACTGAAGGGAAAACATAACCCCCAAAACATTCAGACTATATTGTAAGTCCTTGAAGTTGGGGAAAGCTTGTTCCATTGATTTCAAGGTTAAAGCCTGGCGATTACGTTACACTCATTTGGTTTCCAGGAGCAAATAGCATCAGTTCTTTGAGAAGACACGTCCCCGTGCTGTGCCGTTCCTGGCCTCGCTGAATTGTGGAGAGGCCTTGAATGCAACGGCTTAGTTTATCACTCTTAATGAGAGACACTGCAGTAGGCCACACTCCATTACGCATGAGCCAGATGATAAATTACATCTCCTTCCATGACTCCCTGACCCCAAGGGATGTTTAATTAATCAGAGGTTGGACATGGCCACCATTAGTGAAAGGAACAGCGGCCAGGGCTGCCCTGGACACATTCTCACTCCCACACATCATTATTTGGCTATCTTTCCAGCTCCCTCACCTTGGCAGCCAGGTGTGAATATACAGAATCAGAAAAGAGAGAGGGATAGGGAGAGAGAGAGCAACATCTTCTCGACCTCATGGGCGCTGTTACCAACACTAACTGCTATTTGAATGTGAAACAACCTCAGCTCCTAATCAAGCTGGAATATGAATAATTGAGTCTCACAGATTACCAGAGAGGAGGGGGGGGTGAGAAAGTGTTGCTGCACAGGTAGAGCAGCGGCTCCAAAAATGGGATCTACGGACCCCCAGGAGGGATCCTGGAGGGAGATCCAGGAGGTTTCTGACATAAGCTCGAATGAAATTCAATTCACTAGAAATAATCACAATTAAAGCAATGTATTGGAGGGACTATTCTAATGAGGTTTAATTATTTTTATTAAAACTATTATTGCCATTATGACCATCGCCATAATGACAAAAGTTAATTCAGTAGATCAACAACAGTCTTCAAGCTACACGACAAAATCGAACAGAATCTGTGACTGAATGTGAGGTAATTTGAGGCTCTGTGACATGAAATATTTCTGATTCCAAAACAGTTTTTTACTTGAACCATCTACCGAACACAGTTAATTAATCCTATGAATTCACCTGTATCTGCTGCAACTAATGATTATTTTCATTAGTGATAAATATGTGGATTGATTTACCAATACTTTGTCTTAAAAATGTCAGAAAATAGTGAAAATAGCCCATTACAAGTTCCTAGAGTGTGAAGAATTTCCATATGTGTGACCCGCCAGCGATAAACACTTCTGGTTATACATTTTCCTTGACCCACTAAGATCTGAAGTTACAATGGTAACATTAGCTGAGAGACAAAACCTGCAAGTTGTAGATTCAGTTAGAAAGTAGCACCCTGGTATAGCTGTGTTGGTTGTGTTTACGTACGGTCGGACTCAGAGACAACCGTTTGAGATGATTCATGTAAAAATCATGTTTATTTGGAAAGCAGTAGGAGGCTTGCCCAGATACACGTTGTTTTGCGTGAGTCCTCGTTTCCCAGAGTCTCTACAACGGAGAGAGTCCCAATGGCCACATTTATGGGAAATATACCGGAATTTTCCTTTAAGTGTAAACTGATTTGAAAAGCCTTCCATGCATGATAATGTGAGAAATAAAGGCAGAGTTGACGTTCACTGTGATACAGCTCAAGCAAGTTTCAAAAGTCGGCAATTGATTTTCAAGCCACATGGAAATGAGTAGAAACCAGGGGCAGCCTCAAAGGTAAAAAATACATTAGAACATCTGAAACACTACAGCATGGTTTGGAAAATTGTTAGCACTAATGGAAGTTATCTGTAGTAAATGGGCTAAAACATGCTAAATTACTGATTTGGTCCATTAACTTCTACTAATTACTACTAGATTCTCTCAGTGGCCCTACAGAGGTTATCAGACTATGTTTTTAAGCACTGCAGCAACATTCTTACACACTTGGTTCTGCTGCTTGTGACAAAAATCCTGTGTTGTGCTGTTATTTACTCTGGAGATGGAAAGCTCATTTAGCCTCCCGTCTCCTTCCAAGTGCAGTGTATGGCTTCTGAGTGCTTAAAGATACTGGGTAGGTTTATGATAAAGTTGTCCTTGGCTTGGGCAATGATTGTAACGACTGGAGCTTCATGACTGCCTGGCAGATCAAGGTCCTCCTTTATCCATCTTCTGATGCGTTTTTGCTGGTGTTCGTACACTGAATGCAGAATGCAACTTTGCGACACAGAAAAATATCCCTTCGAATATTTGTCAAGATTTTCCCTCCACACTTTTCTTTGCAGGAATCAAAACAGCACTTTATATTACATGTAGATTGTGATCCGCCAAGCTTCAACACAGCACAAAAAATTCATCAGATTCAAACAACTTGAGTGACATGTTTTCCTCTTGCTGCCCGCAGACCCTCAGCATCTCCTGATGCTGTTGTTTGAGCTTGCCTGTCTCAATTCTTCTCCCTGTACTATACATTTGTCTGTACCAAACACTGACTTGTATTCCCATGACTCAGGAATACTCTGCTATGATTTGACATTGATAGGGCCAAATGGCTGCATGCATATCCCTCCATCCTATTTATACTCTAAGTGACAGAATTGTGGATAGAGTGGAGAAAAGAGCTGGGTGTGACTGTGGCCTCAGAATTTCACTTTGAAAGTGTGAACTTGCGTATTATTGGAATTTAAATGTAAATTCTGCTGTGAAAGAAAGACACGACTGAAATATGTGAGCTGCAGGCTGCCAATTGGTGCCGCATGTCAAATGGGGCTCCATTAAAAGCTAAGGTACACACTCATATCACCTTTGATATCAGATGAAGGTGATACAGACATTTCTGCAGAGCTGCATTTTACTAAACTGTTTCCAAAAAATAATCACTATTCATCTCAGATGTGTGGTGTCCCTGCTTGCATGTGATCCATTTAGCTATTTAATTATTAGGCATTTAATTTCTGCAAGACATAAAAAATGGAGTAAAAATTGTAGTGACCACAGGCTTAGTTGCAGGCTGAGGTATGAGTTACAGCCTCTGTGTGGCAGTGTGTGCTCACAGTGTCCCTCTCAGACATTTCAGGCTTAGCCAGCTCTGCACAAACAGCCCTCCTGGCTCCTCTGGTTTGTCTCATCTGCTCTCTGCATGCTGAGCATCTTCCAATCTGGCCGCAAGCGATGGAGAGACTGGCGCTCTCGGTGTCAGCTCTCCTCAGGATTGTCAGAAGTCCTCTGTCAAATCCCCCTACCGGCTGGCCCTGCAGGCTCCAAGGAAATTAACCAGGAGGAGAGACTGGGGAGGGGCTGACACTGGCAGGACCTTTTTTTTCTGTTTATGCTGCAAAAGTATTACACTTTCACAAAAGACATCCTCTGTGATCCCTGCCAGTGGTCATTTCATTTGGGGGAGTGTGAGGGGCAGCTGAGGAGCGCAAAAAATGAAATGGACTTCACTGTGTGGCTCTCTGGCAACTGACCAGCAGGTCTCTTTACTGCTTCTTATTTCCTGGTGCACTTTCCTCAGAGTAACTCGACTTGAACCTTCCATGACTCATCTGCACAAATATATGAATCATTCAAATTAACATTTTTTGCTCACGGGCCACAACAGCTTCCAAATTCCCAAATTCACGAGCAATGTTTGACCTTTTGGATTAAAAATAACCTCCAAACCAGCGCTGGATACCTGCCAAAGTGGCTGTGAGGTAAATAAACTTCAGCCAATGCCAGACTTCACCTGCATTTGCCTTGATCTCTCACCCAATACTGAATAATGATGAATAATACCAAAACAACCTGCTGAATACAATGGTAAATGGATCTCATAAGAAATAAAGATTAAAGAAAATACAGTTCTCACATTTCTATGGCTCTGATATTTTGGTTCAATGTGCTTTTGAATTACAAATGTTGAATCAGCGTATCCAGGATGCAGTTTTGACATGCAGCTGTTGCTAAAAAGACTTGTGAAATTAAAATAAATGTGAAATGAAAGTGAACAGCAGCATCACTTCCAATGAAGGCTGTATTGTTAAAGTGGGACACTACGATTCACGTCATACCTGCCCAGAAACCTGCTGTTTGTAATTACATGAAAGGAAGAGGCAAGCTGTCTGCCTAAACAAAAAACCTGTCTGACTAATCTGATCCAGAATGGCAAAACATACTTCAAGTTGATAGTAGGTGGCTGTCCCTTTTAATATCTCCTGCTTTATAAGGCCGTTAATGAACTATTGTATGTTAATATTGGATTTTTGCATCAATGTGATGAACTCTCAATGTTTCAGCTATTTAGTTCACTAGTTTAGCCAAAAACACTCAGTTACCAGTTTATTAGGTACACCTAGCTTAAACTTATGCAGTCTAATACAACAGTCCCTCAGTAAATCCTTCCTTCATGAAGGTTATAATGATCAGTTTATGTTGAAACTGTTTTAGAGAGGTGTTAATTCAACTGCATGGTCATTTTGGAGGATGTAGTTTGTGGTGCTGTTGGATTGTATTGTGTACTACTGACAGGTGTTTCTATTATAGTGGGTATGAGGGTAGGCTAAATAACAGAAACACCAAGTCCATCTCGGCAACCTGATGTTGGCTGGTAAAGTCTGTTTCCAGTTCAACCCAGAGGTGTTGGATGGGAAGATCAAGTTCTTCCAAACTGAACTGGAAAAAACATTTCTTTATGATCCTGGCTTTGTGCACGGGGGGGTTGTCCTGATCAAACATGAGCCTTACCCAAACTGTGGCTGCAAAGTTAGACGCACACTATTGTCTAAAATAGACTTCCCTTAAAGGAATAGTTTGACATTTTGGGAAATGTGCTTATTTGCTTTTTTGTAGAGTTAGACGAGGAGGTCGGTACCTCTCTCCTATGTGTCCATTAAATATGAAGCTACAGCCAGCAGCTGGTTAGCTTAGTGAGGTGTACAAAGTTGTGGTTTTACAAGGATTTAAGTGCTGGATTATTTCTTGGCCGGGAGCACTGACTTCCTGGGGTCTTGTCGTCGCTGTGAGGTTTCCAGTTTTAATGCTAAGCTAACTGGCTACTGGCTGTAGCCTTATCTTTAACAGACACTTATGAGAGTGCTATCAATCTCATCTAACTCTTGGCAAGAAAGCGAATAGGCATATTTCCCAAAATGTCGGACTATTCCTTTCCTAAACCATGAAAAACTGCCCCAAACCAAAAGTACACGAGGGCCTGCCTCTCCCTACTTTTAGCCATGTAGTGAAAATTTGATACTGCATATGTCAAAATATAGATGAATCACAAACGCACATGATTAAGTCTTAGAAGAAGGAGAGGAGCTGCATGAGCATAATAAGTAAATGCATTAGAATTGTGTTTTAGTGTATTTTTGCCCTACTGGATGCATTATTAGAGATGAATGTATGCACTTAAAAAAAGGAAGTAATTTCTGTAAGACTCTTATTCCATCTCATCATTGCCCTCCTCATGTGTGCCTCATTGTATCCCTACTATAGAGGACATGTAATCTAACAGTATTATAATTTCTCAAATTGCTGCACATTCGTGGAGTACATTGGAAAGGCCTAACGGAGCAAAAACATACACCAGGGGGTAAAAAGCCATTGAGAGAGATTCTCTTTAAGATAATTACATGGCTATGTAAGATCTATGATAATAAGGCTTTATCACCAGACTACAGCTTAACAAAAGCAGTTGCTAATGCATTTGTACAAGACATTCTCTTGCTGGAAAATAGGGGGGATTTCAATGTGCAGATAAAAGTGAATATTGCCTGCCAGTGTCTATTCTTTAGTTTCCACTGTGCCCCCTTGTGACTTCAGAATGAATTCTGAATAGAAGTTTGTCCATATGCTTCCTAATGCGTGACTCCTATTTCCAGCTGTTAAGAGATTCTTTTTCACTGATTATAATGAAGAGGAATTTTGATAAGGAAGACGAGGAGAGGCAAGAGAGATGGAGGAGAAATGGGTTTGATCTTGAAGCGGGGAAAGGGCGTAGGAGTCCTCAGGGCCTCGGCTTCTTAAAAGGTGCTTGTAGCCTCCAGGGAAGATGCTCGCTCTCTCCCTCTCTTCTCTGTCTCGCTCTCTGCGTGGCTTCATCCTCGTCTCCCACCACCCCCGCTACTCAAGATCAATTATGATTGACAAGCGCTCTGGTTCAGAGCTCGTTTAAGTTTCTTGATCTGTGGGTAGATATCAGCCCCCCCAACCCGCAAAACACCTCACCCTCCCCTCTCTTCTTACTCCTACGTCCCATCGTTAGCCCAATCTGGGATGATGCAGAGTACCTAAGGGATCTGTACTTTCACTGAAATCCTTGCACCATGTCGAAAACAGTTGTCTCAAGGCGACTTGTGCACTGTTTGCCAGTTCAAGTGAGGGTGCAATGTTAGCTTGACAAAAGAGGAAAAATAAATTTTTCACTTGCAATGTGGTTCTTCATGGTGTGTTATGCAGGGCAGTAAACGGATGTCTTAAGCTTAAAGAATTACTTCAAGCTTGTCCATTTGTTGTAATGTTTTCAGAAATCTGCCAGAAAATGGATTATCCCCGCCATCACCCTTTAGCTAGTGCAGCAGATAACAAGTGCAACATAACATCTCAATTATTATTCAGTAAACAACTGTCTCTGCCTGGAGTTTGCCTAACATACCCCAAATGAGTATGATGATGAGATCTGTGCACAAAGTGCTGTGCAAACCTTCAGGTCTCAGACAACGTCCAGGCTGGATTCCCATCAAATCAAGACGAGCAGCAAAGGACAGTGTTTGAGAGACTTGTTCAGCTGTATTACAAATGCGAATGATTTGGGGAATCAAATGGCCAGTCCTTACCCAGGCATGAAGTCATTTTCAGCCAAGCAAGCACCGTGACTAAAAATTACATGGGTTGGTCCGTCACTTTGGTCCAGACTGAAATACCTCAAAAACTATTGGACGGATCGCCATGAAACTTTGTACAGACATTCATGGTCCCCAGAGGATGTATCCTAAAAATGACTCCCCTGCCTTTCCTCTTGTTTCACCATGAGGTTGACATTTGTGGTTTGAAGTGAAATGTTTAGAAAATTATTGGCTTGATTGCCATAAAATTTGGTACAGATATTCAAGGATAAATTATAATGACTTTGGTGAGTTTTCATCTTGCGCCATCAGCAGGTTAAAATTTCACTTTGCCTGATATTTTGGTTTATGACCAAAACCCTGCAAATTAATGAAATTCCCACCAGCCTCAACTGTGCTTTGTGTTTAGCGCTAAATAGCAAATCTTAGCGTGTTTACAGGCTAAACTAGGATGGTAAACATGGTAAATGTTACCTGCTTGAGCATGTTAGCATTGTCACTGTGAGCATGTTAGCATACTGATGTTTCCCTTTAGCTGAAAGCTAAATACAGCCTCACAGAGCTGCTAGCATGGCTGCAAAACCCTGCCTTACAAAAAAGTACCACAAACAAGACAGCACACCTGACTAATCTTTGTTTAGCCACAATAGCTATTGCTAATGATGTTGAATATTAAAGTTAAGACTTTTTTTGGCAGCGGCTGTGTTGTGACCAACCTATTTTTAATGGATTAAAAATAACTCCCCTAGACAAATACATTTTCAATTTAAATTACATGCCTTTTCACCTCAGTCTGCAGATCTTCTCTTATCACTGACTCTTCCCCACTGTGCTTATGTGATTCAGTTTAAACTAATTCCAAATTACCTTTTTGTAAAATAGGCTGTTAAGCTCCAACTAATACATTACAAGCAGAATTGCTTACACTAGCTTCTTGTTCTCGTCTGTAAACAAACTCTGTCCTCCACACAATGCACAGTAATGAGCCACATATTGACCATCATGCAATTTAAGTCATGCAGAATTTTCTCTGAACTGATCACTGTGAAATTAACTGCGATAACCACTGCTAATACTACATTCTGAAGCCCCTGTGACTGTCTTTCTGTCCATACACTTCATTATTTCCCCTTCTTACAGCTTTGACTGTGTGCTCATGTTACTGGAAGGGATTTCATGGGGAAATAAGCCCGAGAACCCCCAAATTAGGCCAAACAAAAGCACACAGCTTACCATTGGGGATACAGTTAAAAGTGCTGGCAGTTTTGTTCTTTCTGAAACGAGACTCATCACAGCTGTTTCAATGAGAACATTCCACCCAAAGCTTTGCAATTAGGGCATTTCTTGGTTTACAGAGGATCTGGTTACTTTCAACACGAAATTCACAAATTTGAAGAATACTGATAGGAGTTTTAGACATCGGCACAGGGATTTCTATTTATCCGATTTCACAATACCCATCAGCCTGTTCAAGCATGGCTAATAGCCATATTTATAAAATACCCATGAATCCATCAAGTTTAAACTGTTTTGTCAATGAGAAAAGAAAAATCTTATCAGTACAGTTGCAACTGGCCCCATAGCGTCAGACCCGAAAAGGACAGTGCATTTGTTAATACTAATATCAATATTCCTCACAATCTTTGTGGAGCTGTGAGTGTGAATTGAGGTCTGACTGATTGGTTTTCATTCTTAACAAGGACTGTGGAGAGGCAATTTAATTTCTTCTCCTCCCTGCCTCCAGGGAGACTATTTTTTATTTTATTTTTGTGCTTTCCTCTCCAAAAAATGTCAACATGACTTTGTCAGCACTAAGCACATTCTCTGCTGTGACAGATATCACCTGACCCCAATTTATGAAAGGCACGGAAGAGACACATCCTTCTAGCACAATATGAATATATTATCATCCTGAAATGTCCTGTATTCAGCATTTGAGAATTATAGTGAAGGATGTGCTGGAAATCCAAGCAGCCTTCACTTAAATAAGACAAGAGCACTCTGGATTTTTTGGATGCAAAAAAAAAAAAAAGAAGCTCATGAATACTCTTAACAGTTGTCCCTCAATCTGGTCACAGAAACTGTGATGGGACTGTCAAGCTTAGATCAAATGAAAATCAATCAAAAAGTGCATTCAAAAATAAATAAATTAATAAAAAAAAGCTTTTATTTCCAGACGGCTGAACTGCGAGATCCCATCTCCCTGCTGATGCTCCTGACATGTCTGTGTGGAGTTCCTGTCTCTCCTTTTCAACAGCCAGCCTCGAGTTCAAATGCAGCCTATCTTCTTGATAGTGCAATGTCATTATCACTATTAGCTACATGAGGAAGGATCTCTGCCTTTCTCAGCTAAGCAAGGCAAACAGCAGTTATAGAGCAACCTTCTTTCTCCCTCTAATGGTGTTTTCTGCCACTCAGAGAAGTGCTGCCTGGGTAATGTTTATTGAATTCTTTTCTAAACAACAGCCATAAAAGCAGACAACATTGGTTGTGGACTGAAACCTCGACTAGGCAAATCTATAGGTTACATAAGCGCACACTGCACACGCGCACAGATGAAGACGTGCACACACAAAACATCTGAGACATCTGCAAAGGTTTGACTGCATGCGTGTACATGTGCACATGTGACGCACACAGACGCACACACACAAATTGCATTCAAAAGACATCTGCCATCATGTGACCACGAGGCATTCAGATGCTACCCTCCAATGAATATAAAGTATAAACACTCCTCCACATTCTCCACCCCTGGCCTCTATTTCATGCCATTATCTTGGCATAATAAACACATTAGCTTCTCCCTACCCAATTCTGCTCCTAAGATGAATCTTTCCCCACTATATAAAATAATTTGCCAACATTATATGTGCTGATGAATAATTCATGAGGGTTCATGGAGAGTTTCAGCCCCATCTGAGTCCTGGAGGAGGCAGAGCTGACAGACACCCAGGTTCTACAGTTGGACTGGCTCTCAAGGAAGAAAGTGGAGGATTCAGTGAAAAATTCTACCTTTGAAAATGATATACAGTCCCCTACATTCACTCTGAAGGGTACTTATTCACACAAGCATGAGGGCAGTTCAAATGAAGATGCAGGATCATTTGATCTCTATTGAATTGCCATAATTGGTTCAAGTGAAATGATTTCTAAGCTGTCTGGACTTCTGTTTCCTACACCCTATAAATATACTGCAGACTTTACCAGTGCTAAACTTTGGGGGAAAAAAACATTTTCTATTATTGTGAGGAAAAATAGAAATTAAAAAAAAAAAGAAATTCAACAGTATAAATGATGCAAGCATACTGTATGATGTGTCAGTGGGGGAAATGGGAACACACCCCACATGAGTTCTGAGAGTCAGATTTTAAGGGGCAACAGAGTTTGATTAGAAACTTTATTTCACCGAATTAGTCCTCTTAAACTGCTCCCGACAAGTCGTAGTACCCTAATGATAAACTAGGTTGTTTGTCAGTACTTTCCAAAATGATCTACATGACCGTGCCTTAAAGAGCAACTTAACACCCCCTGAAAATCTTGTCTTTGCTGACCACCGGTGGTTTAACCATTACGAACCTTGAAGTCTAAACAAATGTGTTGAGTGCATCTCCTTCCTCAAACATTTGCAAAGCTGATTTATTTATGCTGGGTCTAAAAAAGCCCTTGCTGTTTTGAGTGTCTATCCTGACATTTATCTGTGAAGAAAATTTAAATATATTATTATATTCTTATATTAAACTTGATTTTGGCTGTGCTTAAATATCCTACACTGTCTATCTTTGTCCAAAATATACCATCAAATAGTGTCAGACTCAGGAGTGCAATGAATATCAGGGTGTTTTTTCCTAATATTCTTTGTTATTAAAAGTGGATTTTTTCCTTAAAGTTGGAGGAGACGGTTAGTGGATGTTGGTTACAGCTTTTAGCATTACAGGATGTAGTTGCTTGCTGGCAATCACATTAACATTGTAATTAATCAAGTTAATGTTAAAGTAGCTCATGCCACACGTGTGTTTTGCTGAGGGTGATTCATTTTCAAGTTTACAATAACCAGATGTCAAGACATCTGGGACAGAGCACTTCACTGTGCAAGCACTGCAGATTCAGGTAAGATTTTACATGAACCCCAATTTATTAAACATTCATCCCATCTGAGCACATTTCCTTACAGCTGCTCTACACTGCTTGCTCTTATTGAGTACTGATTGAATATACGTCAGCTTTAACCCACTTTGGTGTTTTGTAAGCCCGAGGCGTGCGCTCTCGTAAAAAGTGGCAATAAGCTCAGAGGGCGTAAACTCATGCACAAAAAGGATGCACACACACATTTCCTCACTAAGTTTTGTATCTATAAAATGTATATCTGACATGTGAACAACCCCACCCCACCCTTGTACATTCTCTACAGCATCTGTAGTCATTTTGAAAAGAATTGAGCCTATTCCCTGTTAGTCTGACTGAAAGCGAACCATGTTCATGTAGAGTTTTAGGGAGATATTTATTGTTAGAAATATGTTTATCCAGCACAGCACCCTTGTCTGGTGTTTGTACAGTGACAATATTAAATAAATGTCAGAATATCAGTTAAAACTATGACAATAAGGTTATAATAAATAAAATCTGAATTTTACTTCAAGCACTAAAACATTACTGTGTGGTGCTTTGGTGCCTCCAATTTAAAGGTCTCTGTAGATGTACATTAGTTTATACCATGTAAAACTGTAAACGTAACTATGGCAACACCTCAAAAAGTATAATTCAGACTGTGTAAATAATGATAGACTTTGGCCAGAAACTGTATTTCAAGGTCTTGTCCACATTGACGCTCTTGAATGTAAGGTTTGTATTTTTAGCCACACTAGCAGCATGGCTCTACAGATGGCAAAACAACTACTGGATGGATTGCCGTGACATTTTGTACAGACGTACATGGTTCTCAGACAATGTAACCTACCGACTTTGTTGATCCTCTGACTTTTCCTCTAACACTATCATGAAGTTGACATTTGTGGTTTTGAGTGAAATGTCTCAACACTATCGCATGGATTGTCATGAAATTGCATACAGACATTTATGTCCCCCTCAGATTGAATTTTATTAACTTTGGTGATCCCTGACTTTTCATCTTGCACCACTTGCAGGTCAAAATCTTATTAAAAACTAATACCATCCCATAAGCCTCTGTGTACATTATATTTAGTGCTAATTACCAAACGTTAGCATGCTAACACGCTAAGCTTAGATGGTGAACACGGCAAACCGGCTGAAGAACAGCATGTTAGCATTGTTATTGTGAGCATGTTAGCATGGCGATGTTAACATTTGCTCATAGCACCAACAAAGAACATTTTGGGTTGAATCTATGCAAAGTTTTTGACTTGAGGTTCACAGTTTACAGTTGTTGCAGCTGCTGAGAAACATGAGCCATTCTTGTGATTTGGGAGATTCCATCTTTGGACCCACAGAAGAGTGATTCGCTCAAATATGTGATGTCTCTCCGTGAATATGAATGAATACATGAAAGATTCATCAATGTCGAAACTTAATTCATACAATATTAGGCTATGCGTATGCAGTGAGTCAAACCCAACATCTCAGATAATGGTAGGCACAGAGCGACTGAGACAAAGACCAAGAGTAAAACTGGCTGAAGATTTGGACCTAAATTGCTCACTTTACTTTCTGCAAGCCTTCAAAGGGCAACCTTCACTCTCTCCAGATTCACTGATTTGCTGTTTCTGCCTCAGTAGCAATAACCTTCAGGTCAACCTCTTCTCTTCTTCCTTTATGCCAGCATGTAACTGTGCTACCCTCATCCTTACCAGCACAGAATTCAATACAGATTGTTGAAATCAGATTTTTGTGGGAGACGCCGCTATCAGAAACATAAGTGGCAAGACAATTAGAACATACTGCTTCCCAAATGCTATGATCTGTTAGATAAAAGAGAAAATTCCTTAACTGATAAATACCTCAAAATTAATCAGATTATTCTACATGTGGGCCCCAATGATGTTTGCAGAGAGCAGTCAGAAGTGCTAATGCAGGATTTAGTTGAAGTGTTTAAAAGTTTGTTTCGTTTTAACTCGTTAAAAGTGTTAAACTAGGAGCCCAGTTTTTTATTCGTGGACCACTGCCAACGGTCAACAGAGGGATCGACAGGTTCAGCAGACTCTTAGGACTCAACACATGGCTCAGCAAAACCTGTGGTCTGTAAGCTATCAAGTACATTGATTACTTCAATCTGTTCTGGGGATGCAGGAATCTTTTCAGGGCAGATGGCCTCCACCCAAGCAGATCTGGAGTTAAAGTACTGATGGACCATTTTTGGTTCAGTCTGCGACACCCATTGGCCAGGCCTAAGATGACGCACCCTGACACACAGCAGCCTCGGCACCACAAAGACAAAACAACCAGCTCATGGATCAGTCTCCCAATTCCTTCTCCCTTCACTCTCCCCTCTACCCTGCCTCACCCTTTTTGGGATTCACTGATAAAATGGAAGCGCTGGTTAATGGCATTGAATTCACCCGCCGGTCACTGCCACGTCGTCTGCCTCCATCCCAACCAAGCACATTCTGTAACACCAACCTGGCTGATAACGAAGACGACAAAAAGAGAAAACAGCTCTCTCCTGCCCGGGCTGAGGAGACTGATAAGGCCAGCAAGGTCACCAAAGGTTTGCATCAGTTTCCCCCCATATCCCTAAGAGGGGATCTTAGGGATATCTTTAACAAACTAAGATCAGAGATTAAGGAACTGGATGTGATGTTAATGGATTCCACTAAGCTGCCCTGCTGCATCTCGAATCGCCGCCATTCAAATCAACACCAAGCAAATTTTCCTCATTCTTTACCTAAAACCCCCCAGAAAATTAGACAAGCTATCAGTACCTCATATCAGGTATAGGGTCTGTATGGACAATACAGATGCATCCACTTAAATTAAATTAGCATGACACAATTTGACCATACCAGCTCTAACACCTTGGAAGAAATTATGCATCATCTGAAATCCTCCTCCAGCTGCCTTGCTATTCTCCCTCTCTACAGGCTTTTTCAAAAATGTTTTTAACTTCATGGCATAGATCTTCTGCAAATAGTCAACACGTCTCGACTCTCAGGCTACTTCCCACAGTCCCTGAAGACTGCAGTAAAGAACAATTGCCGTCCCAACTCTGTTGGACTTTCTGGCACAGTGCTAAACTGGTTTGAATCCTATTTGAAGGACAGGGACTACTTTGTCAATCATTAATTACACATCTGAGCATACAAAAATGACATGGAGTTCACCAGGGCTACATTCTCAAGCCTCTTCTGTTTAACGTTTACATGCTCCCACTAGTGCAAAACAAAATATCTTACCATAATTATGCAGACAACACAGAGTTTATATAACGATATCACCAGATGACTATGGTCCCATACAAGCACTGAGTAAGTGCATTCAACAAATCAATGATTTGATGTGCCAACATTTCTTCCAGTTAAACAAAGATAAAACAGACATAATTGTCTTTTTACCCAAAGAAGAACGATTAAAAGTCGGTGCTCACCTCCAATCGCTAATGTTAAAGACCACAAACCAGGCAAGAAATGTTGGTGTGGTCAAGACAATTACACAATCAACATACTATCACTTCTCAGCAGGATTTAGAAAATCTTGCTAGTGTGGTGCAATTAGTCATGTGCAAAGTCATTGCCTGAATGTAATGTACGTTTTGAGAGCTTTCTATATGTTTATATGGGTTTACGAAAAGAAATGGTTCATTTAACGTTTTAGGGGAAAGTTTTATTCATTGCCAATGTCACTGATAGTCAGTAGTACAACGCCAGCAAGTGTTGGAGTCGCTACACAAACAGCATACCTGCAGGGATAGTCAGAAGAAAGTCTTGCATGGGTAAGTTAGTTGTCAGATGCAGTGGAAAAGCTAACAGGGAATGCTAAAATGGAATTTTAGTTCCTAGTTTAGTTACTGAGATTAGTTCCTTGAGCTTTTTGGTCAAAAACGGGCTAATGAGAATCTGTGTACAAGATGTGAGGGAGCCTGTGTCCCTCATGTTAGGCCAGTAGTTTGTGACTTCACAAACTGACTATTGCTGCTATTAAGAAATATGGCGTTAAACTGAGCGAATATCATTTGTATTAAGATGTAAGAGACATCCTAACCTCAAGTGAGCCTGAGACAAGATGTAATGTTTATTTTTTATATTTTGTTTTTTGTTGTATTTGTGTTAATCAATGAGAATCTCTGTTTTCAAGATAGAAGCAGAAAATGTTGTGTAGTGATTGTCAACCTAAAGTATTATTTCTGCAGAAAAACCTTTATTAAATGTGTAGCACCAGACAGCCATTCTGTGCACTGCTACACTAGCTAATATTTGTCTTTGTAACAAGTCCTATCAAAATCTCTGGGAAAAAAAAAGTATTGCTGTCAGCTGTTCTTTCTGTGCCTGAAGTAGATGATTGCTTGCTGTTTGTATTTTACAAAAATCAGGCAAGTTGGAAAAACACTGTTATCAAAGAGAAGGACAGTCAAGACTTTGCACTTCTTACTGTGTTCTAATGATGTGACAAAACTACTATCAGAAAAGGGATGCAATTTTATCATAACATAGTTTGATGTTGCTATGACATCAGTGATTAAGGAGGATAGCATGTGATAAGCAGTAATGGGCTGTCAGTGTATTATTTAGTGTCAGGAAAAGGTGATGTAGGAGTAGGAAGGAGCAGCAGGAGACAGGAGGGAAGAGAGAGGACAGTATCATATGGAAGAAAAGTGCTGCTGACAGTTCCATCTTTTCCCAAGGCCAATAATGTTATTTTGTAAAATAGATTTACAGGCACAACCCAGACAAAACAGAGAGCAGAAATCATTTTCAATAACCAAACTGAAGCTCAACCGAACCCCAAAACACCAGTTGCTCTTGCTAATTTACTAAGGAAGAGATAGAAATAGGCAGAGCAGAAAGTATATTTCCCTAAAGGTGACATTATTGAGCTAAATGCAGACTTTTCTCTTATTTACCTCCATCTCTTATTTATCGGAGCACTTCTCTCTGGCTTCTGCCGACTAACTGGATAAGTCCCTCAATTTTCCACATGCAGTGGGAGTGAACTCAAATCTTTCACTGCTTACATTTTAAAGATGGTTTCCAGATGTGTCAGTATACAAACCTTCCCGGACTGCAAACAATTAATTTGGTTTACTGTAATTCACAAATAGAAGAGTAATTATTTCTTTTTTGAAGCTGTACTGTATACTATATCCGAAGGGATGTATGTGATCCCTCTGTTTATTATGTTGTATGACATGTATAACCCTGCACCTGTTCATTCATCTGCAAACTAATGACAAATGACTGTCATCTGTTTTTTATGAGATGTTCTCTAATAGAAGATCATAAAAGTACAATTTAAAGAAACTGTAATTTGACTTACATTACAAACATGCTTATATGCAATATATTACTGTATCACAGGCTCCAAAATACTGCATTTTTCAAAAAGGACATGATCAAAATGTTTTACTAATAGTAGAGACTTATAATCTTTGATGGCTCTGTATGCTGTGACCTTAAAGGGTAACTACACCCTCAAATTCTGCATTGACGGTAGAGCTTTGACAGTCACTAGAAACACATTTATGGCCCTTTCAGAGAGCCACTGTGTGGGTACCTGTGTTGTAGTTGGGATAGCAGCAACTCAGAGAGGCTCTCTGGTGGGTGTGTGTGTGTGTGTGTGTGTGTGAGTGTCAGTACATAGCCGTAGCCATGCTGTTTGTCGCAGTTAACATTACTGTTTATCAGCCCTAAATATCTCGTTAAGCTCTGAATGTAGAACAGTGATTGGTGGGCTCATGTGTTGTGTTTACTGCCACTGCAGAGCAATGCAGCTCGTCCAGGTACAACATCGTGTTTTTGGCTTGCTAATGCAACCAGTAGCTATGTGTGAGAGGCACAAACTGGGGCTTCGGTTGTTCTGCTGTTTATCAGGCATGTGATTGGCAAAGGACAAAAAAACAGGAAAATATACAGAGCACGGCACAGCAGCGAGTTCTCTGCTGTTGTACTCATGAGCTGCCCGAGTCTCTACGCATGAGGCTTGTTTACATTTGTTTACATTTTTAGTCTTCGGGGCAAAACGGACTTCTTCTGAGTTATGATGTAATATTGGAAGAATCTTGTGTTTCCATCTAAGATGCAGAAATGCTTTGCACTTGATAAAAACACTCAGTGAAGTGAACATAATTCTACACAGATTGATACAACTGGTGATGTTTAGAGATAGCAGGAGCTGTGCAAACAGGGAGGGCTTGCTAGCACTGTTTGATCAGGATGTTTTCCAGTTTCCATCCTGAATGTGCGATAATTAAAAATAAAAGTGGTACAAAAGTGGTGTTAAGATGTAAAACTGCCAAATGTAAAAACACCAATATGGCCACTGTGTGCTCCATGTGGAATAGCAACACAGTAGCTATAGGTTAAGCTAGGTAGCCCAGATGGCACATCCCCCAGCTCCTCCTGGAGGACCCTAAGGAGTTCCCAAGCCAGACAGGATATGTAATTTGCCTGGGTTTGTTCCAGGGTCTTCTCCCAGTGCGACGTGCCCAGAAAAACTCCACAGCAAGATGTAGCCATACTGATTAAATGCCTGAACCACCTCAACTGGCTCCTTTAAACATAAAGGAGCAGCAGTTCTAGTGGAGCTCCTCACCCTATTTCTAAGGTGATCAAAGACACCTTGAGAAGGAAACTCATGTTGGTCACTTGTTTCCACAATCACATTCTTTGCTTGAATCAAGGTGCTTGAATTCCTTCACTTGGGGCATCTTCCAGACATCCAAACAAAAGTGCATAAGCCACCCTTTTTCCAGCAGAGTACCATGGCCTCAGATTATAAAGTGCTGGCCCTCATCCCAATTCACACTCAGGTGCAAACCACCCCAGTGCCAATTGCCACCAAGAATGTTGATTTGTTACAGGAAATTAACACACAGCTCTCAATCAGGGTATACAAGGACTAGTTAGCCATTCATAAAACTTATGGACTGTATATTTTTGCGTGAACTCACATACGCTGTCTAAAAATGTCGAAAGCACAGGCGATGCAGCTCTGCAATCAAATGCATTTGTACTCTGCAGTAGGAGTGGCAACAGAGAGCGTGGCTGGGCATTGGGGAGTCTGGATTGTTCTAGTGGTACTGGAGGCTGTGTTTGTGTTTTCCCTAGAGGCCTCACAGAGTGTGGACCCACGGGAGCCGAGAAAGGGAGCCTGTGGAGCACCGCAACATCCAGAACAGAGGCAAGAGAAGGCAGGCTGTAACCTAGTGACTCAGGGACAGTGGAGCAGAGGTTTTTGGACCCAATCTGAAATAGACTCATGGAAACCCTACCTGAACCCAAGGTGCATAAATTAACTTGAGCCAAAACGAAAGGGGCTTGAGGACAGTCAGATGTGATCCAAAGATAATTAGACCCAATTCAAAATGCAGTCAACCCAAACAGAAAGAACCAACGAATGAGTAGCTGTAGTTTTTTCCTGCACCTCAGTTTGAATTCTCTGTCTCCTTTTTAGTTGCCTGTTTTCACCAATCTAAAATTGTTCACAAAAAGCTGAACTGTTAGAGAATTAGAGCACATGTTACTCCTTAGCTTTAACCTCAGACATCTAAGAAAATAAACAGTTCTTTCTTTGTATCTGAGCAGTGACACTTCTACCTCGAGACACTGGCTCTCTGATACTCTTCTTTGTGTTGACACAATATTGGGCAGATGTCGCAGATCACTTGGTATTGATTGTCTACAGGACCGAGCGTATTCAGCATATTATTGCCAGTGTCAGTTTTTTCAGGGTAGTTATGTGGTCAGTATAATATCATAGTGATAATGACCTGACAATAAAACATAAAGCTTAGGGCCATAATCACATACCTGTGCTTTGTAACTCTGACTATAGGTGCAACCTGTTCAAAGAGAATAATACTCACTGCTACATAAGCAGATCAAGCCTTCTTGCTCCAAACATGACAGCAAAGCAGAAGGTTGTGAAGTTGAGGAGATAAAGAGACTATTCCAGGTCCAAATAAGGTAACATCTACAATCCCCACAGTTGTTAAAATAAGGTTTAATCACTGTTATGCGTTTCTTTTTTTTACTTATAGGCCATGCAGAGCTAACACAGGTTAAATCCTCCTCTGTTTGATCAAAGTCAGTGTGATACAGGGAGGTATCCCATATGGCTTAACGCCAAGAATGAGTTTGGGCTGTCAAAATGCAGGAACGCTATAGGACTAGCTCCTAACAATATCTGGTGCTTCTGTAAGGGTTTAGATTAGTTAGTTTTATTCTATATTTATCTATCTTCTGTCAGCACAGTGGGTGTATCTGTTTTGTACACTGTCTTGGCATGTTTGTGTCTTCATTTACACTCTGTAAAGCACATTAAGTTTTGTTTCACATGGTGCTATACAAATAAAGTATACCGTTCTCTTACTCATCTGTATTTTGACGTTAGCCTTACAATGATATTTCACCTGAAATCAATCTTTTGTGTTCTTTTAGACCTAAAAGGTGACTGATAAAAGTTTTTAGTTTCCTCACTAACAGAACAACTCAAGCTGTTGTCAGCTTCTCTGATGTCCATCTGTATGTTCAGTATGTTGCAGACACTCATAGATTTGTCAAAACATGACCAAAATATGCTATTTCTGGCTGAGCTTCTGATCTCTGATGAAAGCAATAGCTTGACATGGAAGCAGCATATTTAGTCGTCTTTTGGCAAAATGATGAGTGATTGGAACATACTGAGCATACAGATGGACAGCAGAGGAGTGGATTATGAGTCGTTTGAGAAGTTTTAATGGACATTTTAATATTGTTTTCCACCATAAAAACTTGTAACTGTCTGAATTCAAGAGGACCAGAGCTGCTGTTCTTCCTCAATGAGAAAAGTCTTTACCATCACCTTCAAAACCTACAGGGGGGAAGTTTATTCTTGTCATGTTTCCAAAAAGCAGGTAAAATAAGCGGTGAATCAGCGAGTTGGCAAAAAAAAACATCAATCAATCAACAGCTGGTTGTGCGAGTACATTCAAGACGATGTGATAAAATTACGAGCACCAAGACCTCTGGCACATCATGGCATTTCATTCTCCCCACTTAAAATGCCATTTATGCAATTTTAATAAATGAATTTGTCTCCTCTGTCAACATGCACCCTGTGATGTTTTTGAGTTGTCATGGGGATACAGAGGGGAATGACATGCAGAAGGTCATGGGGTGTGATGACTGCATGTGTGCACTGACCACCAAGTTACCCGAATCTACCTACGGGTACAAATAAAGTAACCTGAACCTGAACATCCCTGTTCTTTTTTTATTTTATGTCTTTCTGGTTAAGTGGAATATTTCAATGGCAACATGCTAAAGCTTTGTGTACAGCAGAAGAAGGTACCACAACATTAGTGTCTATTCTAGTTTCCATCAGCCTTTATTGCATCACCTCTTTATTGACAAGTGCCAAAAATGGTTTGCGATATTTTAGCTTTTTTTTTTTTTTTAGCACTGATGCTCAGATTCATTCATGAACAAATTCAAAACGTGCATTACAACTGGAAATATAATGGAGTAACAGGACCAAACCTGGTCCACCAAAGGCAGCTCCATAAAGAAAAGACACACACACGAGAAGTGTGTATTTGGGCTGTTGGAAAAAAGTATGTAAAGTCTATGCAGAGAGGGCCAGGATCAAACTAGCCTGACAGCCACTAACCTCTATCCTCATATACAATAAGCTTCGCCTGTCAAGGAAATAACATGTCTTAATGGTGTCTGTCAGCAAGCTCACAGTAATGGAAGTACACACACTTCACACGTTGCGAAACCCATTAAAACATTACATGAAGTAGGAGCTGAAAACAACTGAGCAAGCAGAAGAGTCAGTCTGCTGCACATGTTTTACAAGACATGAAGTAAAATAAACCTTCAGTGTGCCTGAATGAGCTTGTTCTATGTCCCTGTGGGCATTATGTAAGAATTACAAACGTATTAGTGTAGTATGTCTGCTGGACATCACTGATCCTATTCACTGCAGTCATTTTGCTCTGTTTTTCCACAATTAGGTTTTCAAATCAGGCTTCTCCAAGTCTGCCACTTGATTGCATGAAAAAAGAATGGAGCAGAGCTTATTCTGTTCACTCAAAGCTGTTTTTTTTTTTAAAGAAATACAGACTCTCTCTTTTCCTACAAATACTGTGGTGTCAGAATCAATATACTGGACTGGCAGAGATGTTCTTGAAAATTGATAATAGTTGGACAAGGCTGTATGAGCTGGTCTTGTAACCTGCTTCTGTTCACAGTACTATCAGTGAATGTGCCTCCCTCTCCACTCCTGTGGCCTTGGTGTAAAGAGTGCACAGGAGAGGGACGTGAGCAGGACAAAAAACCCTGAGGTGAGCCCATAGTACAAGATCACCACTTAGACATAACCCCGTTTAGCCTCTCTTGCTGAGCTTTACTGTTCAAAAGCCTCACAGTCCGGTGTACACAACTCACATGTAATTTAGACAGGAAAGACTGACTCTCATCCAACCTGAATGAAACGACGTTTAAAAAAAGATTGGGACAGAAAAACAACTTCAAGTTCAGGACACATGAATGGACAGACAGACGATCCATAGCACTCATTGAAAAATAAATCCCACAGACAGTCCCCCCCTCTGGCATCACTAATGTGCACTAGAGGAGGCCCATCAACAGCACCACAGAGAATCTACAGACTGAAAATAGCTGTGGATCAAGAGGAGCAATCAGTGGACTGCATGTTGCGTGGAAACAAGCGGGGGCGCTGATTACCTCCAGTTGGTTCGCCCTGGAAAACCGATGCCAAATCAATTCTTCAAGGTGCACCTTTCACAAACACGCTGCAATGGTTTTACCAAATGGAGGAAATTCATGGAGCTCTTCCAAAGCATAAGTACTCTAGCATTGAATTCAATCTGATAGTGTGACAGCTGTGTCTACAGAGACGGAGAAATCTAGCGTTTTTGTTTCAGGATTTGTCGCTGTGACAAAACATTGTCTGATGTTTCATTTCAGTTATACAGCAAAATGAAGGCAAATAGAGAAATTAAAAGCAATGACGAGATATTAACAGGATGATAATTGACTAAGTAGTTCAAGAAAGGACTGAGCGGCGTATATGCAACAAGATGGTAACATCTGGACAAACCACAGCAAGTTTACAACAGATTAAGACAATTTATAATCAATCTGACATTGTTATGACTGAAAAAACCCAAAAGCACTTGTTATATTTAAATATAATGTGTTGATTTACACAAATGAAATACACATGAAGCCCAGAGGTTAGAGAAGCATAGGACTCCACAGATGTACTGGGAAAATGTAGGTGAGGAACAAAGTGTAGTCTGGCATGCTGTACATACTGTTCCCCAAAATTCGACATATTTGGTATTTTTGGAAACTTTTGGGATTTCCACTGGAAGGTATAAAATAAAAATATTTGGGGTTAAACAGTGTTTGGCTGCACAGTGTGAGTTTGTATCGATGGAAACACTGCAGGTTCCAGCAGAGTATAAGAGGTTAAGTAAGTGAGCACCGAGAGCACAGTGATCGACTGCTCAGATGTCTCTCTTTACCTTTGTTTCCCCTTATTATAAAGCCTTAAAATGTCTATTCACTGTTTATCAAATTTAAAACTGACACTAACTGTATCTGTCTGCTGTTTGGTGCTGAGCAGGTAGCGTACAGTGAGCCTCTCTTAGTCATCTGGTAGTGATCTGCTAATCATTCCCAGAGTCCAAACTGAACTACATGGAGGAGTGGCAGGTAGTTATTAAGGTCCACATATTCTTGTTGGAACAAACATCCAGAAGACTACCATCAACTTTAAACACATTGAAAACCATGTTTGACTGAATCTTAAGCACTCACCATTTTCCTTACCTTGTGTAAAACCTGAATTCTATTTTTTACATTTCTCTAAAAAAAGTTTTATTTTTCAATGTGTTTTTAATGTTTTACAGTTCATTTCTTATTTAATATATTTTATGCATCGTGTAAAACTTTGAATTGCCTGTGTGTATGAAAAGTCCTGTAAACTTGCTTATAATATACAGACATCAATTTCCCAAGTCTAAGATGACTCTCCCTTCTCACCAAACTTTGCTCACAATCTGGTCGTTTTAGTTTATTCTACTGTTGCACTCATCACAAGCTGCCGTTCATGGGGACAACAACTAAACAACTAAAATCCAATTTTGCTCAAACTCCTGTTTTGTTGGAATGATGCATTATGACAGCCTCTCTGTGGACCAGATGACTGATCTCACAAAAACATTTTCTTGTTGACTGCGTCTGAGAAGTGCTCGCTATAAAAGGACTGTGATTACTGATTGACAGAAGCAACAATTTTTCGCTGCAAACCCTGATAGAAAACACAATGATTTCTAAAGTCCAAAGTTTGACTCCCGTGTGCCCACTTTAAACTCCTGTGTATTTTTCAATTTTCTCTATAGCAAGTAAATATCAGGGGTGTCAAACTGGAAGTGTAAGGGTAACCTGAGGGCACAGTGGTCCTATCTGGCAACACACAGAGGCCCACCGTGACACTGTCTCAGTCCACAGGAGTGAAAGGCTGATTGATGGTAAGAGTTTCTCCCTCGGTTGAGGGAAGAAGGAGAAGACCAGAGAGCATTAGAGAGAGGGAAAAAAGAAAAGTGCAGATATTGAGCGTGAAATGAGCATGGAAGTCTCATTAAAAATCTCCATGTGGCTTGCTGATGTTTAACTTTATGACGGACATTAGATCTCTGCGGTGTGCCAGATACATATTGAGGGTGGTGGCGGTGGCGGGGAAATGCACCTCTAGCTAAATCAATTGGACAGGTATGAGATTAGAAGAGGCTGTAGCTCTTCTGTGTGTGAAAAGTTTCCCCATAAGCCATCCCCGGAGACAGAGGAGCAGCATGTGGCCCTGTGTGATACAGGTGGAGGCTGTCGGAGGTCCAGTAGCAGGTGACCTCAGCCTCCCCCCTCTGCTGGGGCTTGTTTATGTACTGCTCCCTTTTTATCACACCTCACCACAGGCCTAATTAACAGGCTTTTCAACTGAGTCCAGGGCCCATCCAACAAGGTGTGCTGTACATTAATACACTAACACCAGTAACTGGAGTCCCTCAGACCCCAGTCAATTAATCCTAATATAATTAGAAAGTGGTGAGGTTCAGGGAGGCAGATATTTATATCAAAATCACTGGCTTTCCTCTCCGTCATCGCTGCCTCACAGTTATCTCCTGGAGGCTCAGTTTGATATGAAACTCACAGATTACTCTTTGGCATTGATTCAAGGATATGTCCTCTGTTAAATGATGAACCGAGATAAACCATTTCTTGTGGTGGATGTAGAATTAAGCAGGGACGGGACAAGGTTGGAGGAGAATTACTGTGATGCCAAACCAGCTGTGGATTACGCTACTGACAGCATAGATTTCCCTGTTTATTTAAGATGGGCAGACACTGTGCATTTTCATTAATCTTGTACATTGTGTTAACACACACTACATGTTTTAATCAGCCTTTCTGCACAGCTAGAACCTGCGACTTTTATTCTCACACTGAACGTAAGCATGGAACCCCTGGTCAGCTTTGTCCAAAGTTTATTCAAATAAGGCATCCTCAACAATGTTGATACAAAGAGAAAAGGGCAGTATTACTTTGGGAAATTCGACTATGAATGGAAAGAAGAAAAAAATAATAAGTCAGATCTGGAAGATGCAGACAATAGGTTTTTTCTGACCAAAGAGTTCTGGGGATTTTTTGTTTGCATTCGCACCACCAATAGGAACACTGAAGTGACGTAAGCTGGCTGGTGGTTGGTATAGCAACGTCACTCACAACGTCCAACAACAATCCCCCGTCGCATATACGCTGAATAAAGCCTGGACTTGGTTTTGGTAATTTTTTTAAGGTTATCGTTATGAGCTGTTACACAGGTTTTTAAAGATGTGTTCGACCAATCACCGTACACATACGTCACTCAAGGTTCCTCTTGTGCTGGGAGAGTACATACTCTGAGTACAAAAAGTCTGTTCTAAAACGACGTTCTAAGAACTACGAACGTTCCCAGTTCTTGCAGTGCGAACACAAGAAAAAGAGGAGGGGTTATATATCACAGCAGTCTCAAGACTACAGTTTGAGCCACAACGTGTAAAATACCACTCCAGTAACTTTAAAACAAGCTCACTACAGTTTAGAACTGATCTTTTGACAGCAGCTCAAACTGCAGACAGCCGACCAAAATTTCGGACTTGCCAGAAATCCAACCAATCGTCCGACAGCCAGATCGTTGATCATTTAGGCAGTTAATCAGGCATCATGACCCCCCCCCCCCCCTTCAATATGCTCGTCAGATGACCACCAATGTGGCGGAAATTCGGGCCTTTTCTAAAATTAGTCAGGGATGACCATTCAGGGCTAAAACTGGGCTTAATCCATACAGTGTCTGGCTGGCTTTATACATACCATCTCAGTCCGATCTTAAAAGATCAGATCAATGAATAAATCATGGGCCTACAATAACTGCTATATTGTTAGCATTTTTAGTATTGGATTCAGCATTTCACTTTGAACTGACAAGCTCTAAATCAAAATGCCAGTGCATCACTTCCAGATATATGGCAGAGCTACAAAAGTCACTCACGCCCTCACTCCATTTTGAAATTGTATCACCAGTCTGGCCTTTTGTGCAATCACCGACCTTTTCATGTGATGCACATTGTGTCAAAGAGCAGAGTCATCTCTGGCAAAGCGCCGGAGAAGCTCCATTTGTAACAACACATTTGTAAGAACAAGAACGTTTCCTCCAACATGCAGCTGAATGAAAGTGTCGAATAGCAGAAACTCTCCACATTTTCAGCAGTTACTCCCGTCAGTCCTGTTAATCCCTCAGACGCTCTCCCCATAGATCTGTTTGACATGAGCCTGCTCTATTAGTTGGATTTTAAACCCTGAGCGAGAATTAAAGACAGAGTGGGTTTTGGACAGGCTGCTGGTTTAAGTACTGCACTCATTCTCTTCTCGCTCTCAGCAGAAAGCTTCACTGTGCTGGTGACGGTGGTGACCTATTTTGGCTCAAACAGTTTAGGTCACCGAAATCCTTTAAAGGGTGTGTTTTAAATTGCAAGCGAAATTGATCAACAGAAACAACTGTGGAATGCTGCCAATAGAAATAAAGGATGGATAACATTTTACAGCAAGTGAACCTACAACAGCGAGTAATTTATGGCCCAAAGACTAACAACCCTGAACCCTCCTGCAAAACCACACGGCTATCTGAATCCCAGCTGGCCCTGTAAGGACTGAATTTATAGTTTGATTTATTAGTTTAACATTCTTACTGATCAGTGATCTTCAGTTCCTCTTAAACAACAAATTCTGGGGAATTTAATATTGGCAGCAACAACAGTTAAACAAAAGCTTTCAAGATAATCAATGACCCTCAATGATGTCTCTTTATACATTACTGTACATTAGGGCTGCAACTAATGATTATTTTCATTGTCGATTAATCTGCAGATTATTTTCACGATTAATCGATTAATTGTTTAGTCTATAAAATGTCCAAAAATGTGTTAAAAATGCTCATCACAATTACCCAGAGCCCAAAGTGACGTCTTCAAATTGCTTCTTTTGTCCAACCAACAGTCCAAAACCCAAAGACTCTTCACTTACTGTCATAAATGACAAAATAAAGCAGCAAATCCTCACATTTAAGAAGCTGGAACCAGAAAATGTTTGACATTTTTGCTGGAAAAAATGACTGAAACAATTAATCGATTATCAAAATAATTGGCGATTAATTTTTTTTCAATCGACTAATCGCTGCTAGAGTTGCTGCTCTACTCTATATTACATTATATTTTAGGCAGTTTGCTGAACTATGACACAGCAAATCTTTAAATCTTTCAAAATACTATGATGGCATACATTTTAATTTAATAATACATTTGAAGAAAAATGAGATAATCCCAGTGAAAATGTCTTTGTTGTGTGCCCGTGTCAGATGTGTGTATTGACGTGCATTGCTGTTTGCCATAGTGTCGTTTTTCATGCTATCAGTTGCCCCAAAGTCAGGACTTTTTAAATCCTGCACATAGTGGCTGCAGGTAACAGCAGTTTATCTGACCCTCTGACAGCATGTCCATGTCCATTGCTGAGCACTGTGATAAAAATGGTTATTGCAACAATGTAAACCTATGGTGTGTGGTTATTGACCCGCTCCTACCAATAGGCATTTTTATCATACATTTTGAGAATAAGCTCCATACAGTGCCATTAGTGCTTACACGTACGACACAATGAAAATCAAACTCCTGATCTTACCAGAGTTTTTGCTGTGCTCAGTTCACGTAGCTACAGAACCCTAATTGCAAACTGTCCAAATACCAGCGCAGGGCGAAAAGTCAATATTGCTGTATGTTGACTTTCAGTGGAATCATATAGAGAGGATATAATCATATTGCGATATCGTTCTTTAGGTTGTTGCTGTTCAAATTATTGATGCACAGCAAGTTGTAATTTAAAAACAGCAAAATTAGTTACTGAAGGTTTTGTTTTAAGAGATCGGTCTAATGTAGCGCAACAACTGATGTTAGATGATTGTACATACATGTGCATATGCCATATTATGATAACAGCTGGCTATCAGTTGAAATGTTTCTATACTGCCGACGATACTTGAGTTATGGTATCGATTACCTTACTTTTTTTTTTTTTTTTTTTCAATTTAAATCCAGAGCCCTCTCATCAAAAAATAAATCAACAAGATCACGAACATACTGTACACTGTTTAGATTTTGGGACTTCACCGTTGAATTTGCATGAAATCATTTTGAGTCACGATTTCAACCTTCTAGCTGGGAGCCCTGCAGGTCGTTTGATGACCCTGAGTGTTCGCATATTTATAACTGAGGTCAGTCAGCCGTCAGCCTGTTCGTTCTGCTGATCCCGGCCCAGTCTACCGCACTGCCCTCACCCCCGTGTTGATAACAGCTCTTACAGCTCTTGAGGTGCGGTTTTGCACTTCAGCTGCAATCTCCTGCTCGCTTCAACCCGTTGTCTCACCTCCTGCCGCGACCAGAGCTGTCACCTACATTTCACTCTCACCAACCCATCCCCCCACATCCTTCCAAAGCCTCCTGTCCCACAAGCCATTTATCACCCTGTTTGGACAACTCACCCCCTCCTCCCCCATTCCTGTAGCAAACGCATGATTTCTAATTAAACCTTCTAACTGTGAGGTTAAGAGCCAATTTCATGCACCTTACTCTTGATAAATAGGCAGTGGCCCCTTCACTCCTTCAGTCCTTTCCCTATCTGTTGTGCCCAGGCTACTCTGGCATTACCAGTCTTTAGCCTGCTCCCTTCCTCTGAGTTTCACTTCTCCCAGATAAGTTTCAGCAGTAATAACATCTATTATTCATCTTCCTTCAGAAATGTCATTAATGGCGAGTCAATGAGGGAGCAATGAAGTGAGAAGACATGAGTATAGACCATTTATTGCTGAAATAATTCTAATAGGCACAATAGGAAGCATATCAATTCAAACCCCTTCCAAACACCTTTTTATGAGCTCCAGGGTCGAAGTTTTAAAACAGAAAACTGTTCTGCAAGAGTTCAGATTCTCTTACGGGGATTGTGCTCGAGCATTAATTATTTGGCTCTTATAAGATTCATTGATTCTCCAAGATGGAATGTAAAACATGACCCCCCCCCCCCCAAAAAAAAAAGGGCTACTCATTTTCTGAAAGTAGAAGAATAGGCAGAGGCATTGATTAGGGTCTCTGACGAATAGTCATGCCTGAAGGCTCTGTTGGACTGGGGATTAATTACTATCTTTGCTCTGGAAAAGGAAACATTGATCTGAGTGAGTGAAGAAAAAGAGGATTGATGACAGGCAGCTTTATGTTGATTAAGATTAAGTGAGACAGAAAAAAAAAGTCAGATTTGAATGTCTGACTCCTCGGAGTGAGATGACAAGGCCTTTCACTTTGAAGACTGCACACGAGTTAGATATTGAAGAGGGTGGCTACTTGAAATTGACCTGATATCTCCTGAGGTTTAATTCTTTTCTATATTGCTCACACATTTGTGCCACAGAAGTCTACTGTTAATTTTCACACATATTTGCATGTTAGCAATCCATCTATATATCCCATTTCTAGACAGTATAGTGTTGTCGTCCAATGAAAAACCATGTATCTAAAATTGTAGTGACTTTGAATTTTTCAAATCAACTGAGGGATTAGTTCCTTTACAGGTTGTTTAAGTCTCCTACTTCTTAAAGCGGCTATAATCAATATTTATTACAATAACAAAGTATCAAATGGCAATGTGAAAGGGGTCGCTAATAGTGATGAACCTGAATCTGCAGCTCCCCTCGGCTTTACAGAGCTTTATAGTGAGTTTCAGCTCATTGTTTAGCTGTCCAGCTGCAACTTTACTGTTCACTCTCGTGAGGTGGTAGAGACCAAAAACAGAGCTAAAAGAGAGTGAATATTGGTCTTACATTCATCAGGTGGACAGAAACATGACTCCAAATGAATGATAATGTTGCTCAGTGACTGCTGGATGGAAATAAGCAACTGATGACTCCAGACGCAGACATGAATGTGTTCACCAAACTTCATGACAATCCACTGCAACAGTTGTTGAGACATTTCAGTCAAAAACAAATGTCAACCACATGGTGGCGCTAGAGAAAGTGTTAGGGGATCACCAGAGTTATTACAATTCATCCTCTAGGGACCATAAATGTCTGTACAGAATTTCATAGCAATCCGTCAAATAGTTGTTGAGATGTTTCAGTCTGGACCACAGTAGTGGACTGACCACTAAAACTGTCATTTCCATGCATACTTGCATTTTAGTAATCCATCTGAACCCCCCTTGTTTCCTGTATAGTCAAGTCCAGTGTGTCTGCTTAAAGGATAATTGTGGTTTGTAACAACGTGGGTTTTATTTTTGTGGATGTGACCATCATTTCTATCAGTTATGATAATATTGTACTCATTAATTGCTGAGATCTGGGAACACGTTGACATAGCTACAAAAAAGTCCAATGGGCCAAGAAACATGAGGGGCCAGACCATCAGACAGGTTGTAAACAAGCCACCAACAGTTGACCCCGGTTATCAATACTTTATTTGGAGGTAAAACTGAAAGTGAGCTCACCTGAAAATCTGGTAATCATGCCTCATTGCACTGGAAAACTGCAGTGGGTCACAGTTGAACCAGGAAGTCAGTGTGTGAACTGTGCGGGATGTTTACCACGGACCACCGTTCATTTTCTTTTCCAAATTGCTAACCTGGGGTTTCTTTTACAACCTGTGTGATCTGTGTGCACCTTTGGAGATCTCAGAAATTATTTTAGTGAGTACAATATTATCATTACAATAGGAATGACGCCCAAAACTATTAAAACCACAGATTGTAATAAATCTGAATGATTCTTTAAGCTAATATATATGAACATACTTAAATGTACACAAATCTGCATTCTATTTTTTTGCTTCATTGTGCCTTTTTATGTCTTTTTATGTTTGGGATCTTACTGTATAATCTACAGTATTTCTTTATTTCAATGCTGAATCCTCTCACTTTTGGTGTAATGGCCAAAGTTCCCTACAGAGATCAATAAAATGTAATCTCATCCTGTCCTGTTAAGATTAAATCTCACAGTCCACTCAGTGCAGAGGTAATTTAAGAAAGTGCACTGCACATGACCCAGCAAGAGGTTCGACTAATTAAGAACAAGCCAACGTTCAAAATTATGTTGATATAGTATTTCCTTTTTTTTCTCTCCACATAGTAATTGGATTTGGTGTTATTTTAGAATTTCTTGCAGTTTCAACATAAATCCTCCTCTATTTAAAGCATCTCTACAGAATGAGAATAAGGTCAGCCCGAAGTAGTTATCAGGTCAGAGCAACCCTCAAAGGTTGGATACACCAAAATAACACCAGCTGTCCTACGTCTGCTTACACACTGACGAACCAGTCAGCTGGGTTGTTTAGTTGCTTCAGGACAACTGTAGAGTCACTTGGGACAGAATCATTCCTACACAAATGCTGTTTAAGTAATTTGCTTATAGTAATCAAGTAGTCTGCGTACAGTGTTCATTTTAGGTCTTTTCATACAAGACAACATTGGGAACAAAATTTAAAACTACGGTAATTCAATTTTTTTTATTTTACTCCCATGATACTTTGCCTGGCAGTCACCCGTCTGCTTCGGCTGGCTACCTGAGGCTGTGTGCACATTGAAATCATGATGGGAAAAAGAAAGTCATTTTCTCTCAATGAAAAGTCTCCTCGAAGCTTATGACAAACTGCCAAAAATGAGCGAAACTTGGTGTTCCTCAGGCTGCAGTAAGTACTAAGCTAAGTACAGTAATTTAATTTGTTCAGTAATTTGAAAAGTGTTTGAAACAGCTGCACTGTATTTTGAAACAGTCAATAAAATACAGCGAAGCTGTCCGTCTCATTACTTTATATTCATGTAATAGATATACAATGTCAATTAGATGGTAATCTGCATGAGATATAACGAAGAAGAAAACGTGGGATTCTCATTTCTGAATAAATAACGTGACCCTAGAAAACTTCCCATACCATGAAACCCATTCAGAGCTCATTATGTGCTCTAAAAACTGTATGGATGTCAATCCAAAGCTGCAGCTGGTATTCCTTCCTCTATAAGTCATCTTCTGAGCGCTCAGCTGTAAAGGGGAAATCCTTTCACAGCGCTCTGTCATTGTGAAAGTGATGAGTCACAAGCCGCAGATAATGACGGAGCCCATTTGGGAGGATAATTTCGAAATCTGTCATCGGCGAGAGAAAGACAGGCTGAAATTCACTATATATCACTATAGATACATTTATATTTATAGTGAGATTCTCGTTGCCAAATATTCATTACCATTTTGTACTGTATGTGCTTTGGTTTTTCACTTTGAAGGAAATGAAATCATATTTATTTTCTCTGTCGCTGTGTATACAACACAAATAGGATGACAAAAAATAAAAATGACACGAATAAAAAATGGACTAAATTATAATAGCAAAAGAAAAGCAACAACAACAACAACAAAAAAACCCTGAATCAGCCAGAATGTATATGTTTTAGTACAATAGCATAAACAGCAGCCTCAACAATGCAGTGCACTGCTATGCTTCATATATAATGGAAAGGTAATGTGCACCAAAAACCTATGGTGCTGACCACCGTAAGTAGATTTGAAAAAACAAAAGCAGTTTCTTTCAGCCCGACACACATCTACCATCAATCTTTCTGATAAAATATCTTTGCTAGCTGCTTTCAGCATCACCCTCAGCAAGGCCCTTCTCCTTTATTGCTCGCAGGAAAGACATTCATTCAGACACTTGATCTCCGTGTTGTTCTCCAAATGAATCACAAGGTTAGACAAACCAGCATAGTTTAAAGAGGCAGTCAGAGGCAATCATGGCCGTTTAAGCAGACAGTGTCATGAGGGTCAGTTCCATAATGTAATATATAACGGCTTGTTTTAGGTCACTTCTGGTTAACATTCACTCTGAAATCAATAAAGTATCAACCCTCTGATCCTGACTGGTGCATTTTGTGTCAAAAATAACACCTGTAGTTTTCATAGTGACTAAGTCTGACTCATAACTCAGTCAAACCAGTCAGACATCATACACATACAGCTGGAAACAGCACGACTTAAGCTAAATTTATACTTGGTGCAAGGGGTTAATGGGAGTCCCGCCGTAGATACCTACAGTGTAGGTTTTGATTTATAGTTCAGAGTGTGATTTCACCCGTTTATAGCTCTGTTGCAAAACTAGACAGATGTATCGTACGTAATTGGGCCGCATCCTGCTTTAATTATATTCCCCACAGTAACTGTGTTTACATTCTTTCATTTACTTTGCGATACGATCGACGGTGAGAAGGTCCACCTTGATTCATTACTGAATAGGAGACTAATCCGTGCGGTCGCTGTAGTTACGTTGTTCCTTTCACAGTGATGGAGAGCAGGGTCACTGTGGGGTTTGCAGTGAAAACAGATGTGCTGGAGGTGTTAGTGAAAATGAGATATAAGATAACAGAGCTTTTTTTTCCGACTTGCTTCATGTTGTCTTCACTTTCAACTATCAGCATCAGAAACCTGTAGGAGACAACACAAAGCATAGCTCGCGTAGCTGTAGCCTATGATGTAGCTAAAGAGCCTTTGCATGTACAACATAACCCCTTAATGCAGAATTATAAATTATAGCCTGACTGATACAGGATTTTTGAGGCCGATTTCAAAATTGATATTTGACCGTTTAAAAAAATCTGATAATGATATATCGTCCAATATTCATTTTCAATATTAACAATTGTGACCAAAAAATGCACTGGGCAGGACATTTTAGCTTGAAAAATAAACTTGTTTCTACTCTCTGGTGGACACGAATAATGAAACAGTTTCAAAACATATCTTTGGCATTTCTGTACTTCTTGTAACTCATTTATCGTCTGACATATACAGCGATACGATATATTTGCAGTGAGCTAATATCAGCCAATTTATTGGTCGGGCTCTAGTTTAAACGACGCAGGACTCTTTCCAGTGATAGTGGTATCTTCAATGTTTATTGTGGATATATTATTGTGATAAATCCCATAGTATGTGTACACATACAAGGAATTTGACTCTGGTTTTAAGTTGCTTTTAATGTCCTTACACACACAGAACAGTTTACAGAAGATAGAAATAGACATGAAGCTAAAAACGTGGACAACAAAGCTGAACAAAGATAGGTCCAAATAAACAGGTGTATATATAAATATATGTAAAAAGCAACAATGACCAACAACATACAATATCTATTAATATGATACGGTTGAAAGCTCCAGAAAAAGCTTGTAATTGGATCTTTAGTTTGGATTGTTTCGTCAAAATACTTTTTCAAAGGTCATTAATGAACTTCTGCATCACTTTAAACCCAACATGGGCGGGAAGTCTTCAGATACTGAGCACGCATGTCAACAGATCCACCTCCATTTGGTTGAAAGCTCCAGAAAGAGCTAGGAAGTGGACCTTAATTTGGGATTGTTTTGTCAGAGTCAATGAATCTGCTTGGAAATCATACTAAAAAGGCACTACTAGACAAAACTAAACACAAACAGCCCAGGGTTCAAAGAGGTCAATCAGTCAAGGCAATTTAAAGGTTGCATGTCCAAGTAGAGAAGCTTGTATTGAAATTCACACAGCTACATCAATTCTATTTCTATTCCTTTGTACCCTCTATCTCTGGAAATAGACTTGTTAGTTTATGTGAGACTGCTTCCTGACTGATGAGATGGTAGCACGGAGGCAAAAAAACAGGCAACATGTGGTCTTGTTATGATGTTACCCAGCAGTCCTATTGACTTCAAGTGTTTGGATTTTACCAGGTGCATGGCAAATCTCTTGGTTGAAATTATAACAGCCTATTTGCCATGTGGCCAACAGCGGCAGTTTGTAGTTTCAATTGAATTTTATCTCAGCAGCCAGCCATTTGCAGATCATTACACAGGGAGTGCAAGCCCTAGATTGCCACTAGAGCTGCGTCGGCCTTGTGCTGGTTTGTTTGCTCGTTCATTTATTTATGCTATTCAAATCTGAACGCCGTTGCTGTTCATTTGGGATGCTAACAAACTGGTTCAAGGTTGTTGCAGAGGGACAGAACGAGAGAGAGAAAGAGAGGGAGCTAGCAGTGCATTCAGTGCCAGCTTGCTTCATTTCGGTGCTGGCAAGCTTTATCACACACCCACACTATGTTGCCATCATATAAAATGTTAATTTGAGAAGTGTAACGACGAGGGCTGAATCGCTGCCAGAACACGCGGGGCCAGGACTGAGGAAGGCAAAGGCCAACACCAATGAACTGGAGAGATACACCGCTGCTAGTTTAACTGCCCGTGGCCAGCTGTCCACAGCAAAACATGCTCTGAACACAGATGAATATTTCTCAAGCAGGCATCAACAGGCATCAACTCTTATTTCTTCACAGGGCTGAATTCCTCAGTGTATTGTCAGGGCTCACGTCTCTGAAGCTGCACACCCTCCTGGCTGCTAGTACTCTTGCCATAAACCCACAGTATGCTGCCTGGTACAGAAATAACCTAGACTTATTCTCTTCACTCGCGGCTAATTTGTCTCATATGCAAACCGAATGTAACAACAGCTAACATGAAGCTGACGTTACATCTTTGTGGAACACTTTCCCTCGGCACACCTCCACAGATGTTGAGAGGCTGTCTAGCTTCAGCGCTGGTTGCCCCGGGGAACATCTGGCACCACCCACGATCTGGATTCCTCCCCATGCTAATGTGTTAGGGGAAGAGGATTTCAAAATCATCAGGAGAAGGAAAAAGTGCTGATTACAGATCCACAGAGGAGGCAGTTTTTACGGTTGACCATTCATGAACTTGTGTGGAGGTATGTGCACTAAATAAAGGAAGTAATGTGCAAAAATACAGCTATGCATATGCAAATAAATGCAGCTGCAAGGTTTGTTTGAAGGGTCAGAAGATATTTTTGCAATTCTAAAAGTGCTTACAGCATACCCAAAAGAATTCTAATTTTATGGTTTATGCTATTGTCATGTAAAAACACTGTGACTCCAGTTTTATTTTATTTTATTTCTCCATTTTATGTTCTTAAGTTGAGCCAATTCTATGATCTCTGGGCTGATGAAGCTCTTTTAAAACCTATGGACCAAATTAAATGCACAGGTTGAATCAAAATGATGACGACCACTGTCATAGTTAATAATAGAAATATCAACATTGACTACTGGTACAACATAATGTACTGAGCCCCCGAGCTGCTGGTGTTGGAGACTATATATCTATTCACAACCCTTTTCACTGGAAAATATGACCATCACACTGCTTTATGTGCTGGCACTGAATGTTGCCACTGAACATAAATTGCTACTGCAGATCAGCTGCATCTCTCTATGTGAAACGGGTGATCTCTGAGAGTGCTGCTTTCTGTCTGTCTTTTGCCATTTGTGGTGCAAACACTTGGCCTGATGGTCTGGCGCCTGGTCTGAGATGCAACAGGCTGGTAAAACTAAATAAAAAGTCCAGTTCTGAGATATCTTGTTGCATTTAAACAGATAGATGAACAGATGGAGAGTTACATAGACAGATAGTTAGATGTATTGAAATATGTGTGTGTGAATCTCCTTTATCACAAGATTATTCAAAAATAGTTTTATATTTGAAATCAAGCTGCTTTTGCAAGCTGCTTTTATTTCAGTCGGTCGTTCTGTCTGACAGTCGGTTGATCCATCCTTTTGGTCCAGACTGAAATATCTCAACAACTATTGGATGGACTGCAATAAAATTTGATACAATATTCATGGTCCCCAGATGATGGGGATTCTTTTGGTGATCCCCTGACTTTTTCCTTAGCACCTCCAGGAGGTTGACATTTGTGGTTTTCAGTGAAATGTCTCGATAACCTTTAGAGAGATTCCCATGGAATTTGGTACAGACATTCACGTCCCCCTCAGGATGAGTTACAATAACAATAATTATCAGGTCAAATTTGAAATTTGTCCAAATCTTTGGATTATGACCAAATACCTGCAAAACTAATGACACTCCCATCAGCCTCAGCTGCATATGTTAGCATGCTAACAAGCTAAAGTAAGATGGTGAACAGGGTAAACATTATAACTCCTAAATATCAGCATGTTACCATTGTCATTCTGAACATGTTAGCGTTCCGATGTTAGCATTTAGCTCAAAGTACCACTGTGCCCAAGTACGGCCTCACAGAGCAGCTAGCGTGGCTGTAGACTCTTAGTCTTGTTTTACCTATGATTTAGTGTCATAAAGAGCTTGTTGTCATTTTGTTATCTTTATTGTCTTTCTTTGGTCTGTTTTTGTCAATGCATTGTCAACATTATAGAATAGTTAATGACCTTATTGAAAATGGGTTGATGCATCTCAAGGGGGCTTAACAATAAAATATAGATAGATAGATAGATAGCGGCAGTAGGAAGAAGAATCGGTAAACAATTTGTAACTCTGACTAATAAGTGACTGACTTATTGGCATATTTCTCTCTGATATGTACGGATTAACAGCTGATTGGCAGATGGAGCTCAGCTCCTCCTCGCCCTGCCAGCTACGACTGAAGGGGTCGCGGGAGGAGGAGAGATGGAGCTGGGCTACGTGTACATGACAACACAGTTCTTAAAAGCCTCCAAGCTGAATAAGACAAATGGTGGGACTGATCAAGTCAAGTCAAGTTTATTTCTAAATCAATTCCCAGAAAAACATCTGTGACAAAGAGCTTCACAGACAATAAACACAGATAAAAACAAGGACACAGTGTTGGCGGATGAGACGCAGAGAGTGAATGATGCTGGTTCAGTGTGTTGTCTGTTGATGTACCATATGCCTACTAATGGGCACTAGGGGGCAGATTGACTAATCGTGTGTGTGAATGAGTGAATAAATGAATGCTTATGTGAGCGAATTACTTTGTGGATCCACAAGGGACTTTGCAACAAAAAAACAAACGATAATAAAAGAGGGACAAACAAGAACAAGAGCATCACTAAGTCCAACAGATGGGGCCAGGGCTTGTGTTTGGGGGTGGAGAAGCTTTGTGTAGCTGCTCGCATGTGGGTGTGTGCGTTTGTGTGTGTGAAGGGATGAAATCACATTGCAGTCCTCTGGAGAAGTAAGTAAATGACAGACTGCAGGCAAGTAGATAAAGGGAAACGAAGGGCTAGCGGCTGATGCTGTTGAGGGAGGAGGCATTGTAGTGGAGGGCAGTCAGACGGACTCCTGAAGTGCTTCTTGGCACGCCTCAGTGGAAAGAGCCGCCGACTGAAAGTGCTCCATTGCATTGACATTTTGTCATCGAGAGGGTGGAGGACATTGTCCATAATAGCAGACTGCAAACATCGTTTTCTCCACCACTACCCTGAGTGAGCGTGGTTCATCCCTCTGGCAGGACTGGCTTTTCTCAAAAAACGAAAAAAAGTAATGCGTGTCCCCTGAAATGATACATGCGCCCCGCCAACAAACACCCTCAATCCCGTCAGAAAAGCTTATGGACTCAAGTCTGACAGGCACAGGATTAGCACTGAACCAACTGGGTCTAATAATTGATCAATAGAAAGTTAATCGACTTAAAAAGAAAATGAATTGATTAATCCTCTAGAAGGAATTTATCAAGCAACAAATTCTAAGAGTCTACAGCCACAGCAGCAGCTCTATGGGGCTACACTTAGGCACAGCGGAGCCAAGAGCTAAATACTAATGTCAACATGCTAACATGGTCACAGTGACAATGTTAACATGCTATTACCAGCATCATAAACTTAGCCCTGACTAGAATATTAGCCCTAAACATCAAGTACAGCTGTGGCTGATGGGAACGTCATTAGTTTTGCAGGTATTTGGTCATAAACCATGTTATTAGCCATGCTAGCAGCATGCTTTGTTTCTACATTTGGGTTATAAACTGTTGTTCAGACAAAGCAAGCATTTTTGAACATGTCGCCTTGGGCTTTGGTAAATTGTGATGTGCAATTTTTTGACTTTCTACAGAGTAAATGACTAAATGAACCGATAATGAAAATAATCATTAGCTGGAGTCCAACAGACGATACACAGCAAGCATCTGGTATGATCTATGGGAGCTTTAAACATTTCAGAGCTGCTCTGGAGTCAGAAATAATCTCATTGGTTGATTAAAACCTCAGTGGGAGGAACCAAAGATTAAGTCCAAGTTATTGAACTGGTAAAACCTGAGTGGAAAAGACTAGAATATGTAATACATTTATTCATCACAGCTTCATTAATTGCTAAAAACAATTTCAGCAGGTTAGCTCACTAGCTAACCTCATGATCTATTAGTTATCTATCTATTATCTGTATATAGTCCATCATAGCCTTCTAAATTGTACTTTTCAGATCATAGGCATCATAGGCAGTAATCATTTCGATACCTCTACAAAATGTGCCATTTTCAGCCTCAGTGTAATAAAATATTCATGCAAAAGCTGTGTATTTGGCTCTGGCCACTGAGGTTTAACACAACCAAATGTCTTATTTCTGCCTGAAGAACAGCTTTGCCTCTGTGAAGCCTATGTCACCTCAAGCCTATGTCATTTCATGCATTAAGTGTCAGTAATCCAGTTTTCTATCAAAAGTGGCTCTCCAAGTGCTCAGAGGATTGGAGTTCCTCCACATGGTGCCTGGAATCAGGGCCTCCTTGTCCCATCAGAAATCTACCACCAAAGGTGAAAATGACTGTGTTCTAGCTGGTTTGAGATTGCAAATGTATTCTTATGTCCCCAGGACAGGTTTGTCTGCAATGGTAAGCAGCTTCTGTCTTTTATGGTCAGAAGCAGGAAAAGTGCCTCTGCTCCATCAGCAGTGATGCCACACCAACAAACAGCTCTGAAGGGACTGTTTTTTTTAAAATTAAATTAAATCTGAGTAATCAATAATTTATTATGAGGCACAACTTAAAACAAATATACTGTACTAATAGTCATTAGCTGGTCTCATTCATCAGGGAAGCTTCTACAGATTGTACTTTTTTTGCTGTGCTGTTTTTTTTAAGGTTTTAAGAGATGTTTAAGGCTACAATTAATAATTATTTTCATTAGGGGTTAATCTGTTGATTATTTTTTGATTAATTTATAAATGGTTTAGTCTAAAAAACATCAGAAAATAGTGAAAATGCCCATTACAGGTTCCCAGAGCAATACAGTGACATCTTCAAATTGCTTGTCTTATCTGATTAATAGTAAAACCCAAAAATATTCAATTTGCAATGATATGAAACAGCGAAAAGCTGGAACCAGTGAATATTTGGCATTGTTGCTTAAATGATACATTGATTATTAAAATTATGCATTTTTTTCTGTTGACCAACTAACCAATGAGTCGACCAATTGTGCCTGCATTACAAATATGATAACCGTCCATGGCTGCTCTCATGAAAGCTTCTTGCTTTGGAATAAAAATCACATATTCTATAATTTATAAGCTATTTGGAGACAATTGTTAATTTTCATCCATTCGCTTGGAGCCAGTTCCTGGTTTTAACAATAAAACGTAATTTGAATGATATTCCACCCAAATGTACCCATAATACATTCCACTTCACTGTAATTTCTCCTGAACTACCCAGTGCTGTGTTCATGTGAAAACGCCTGCAGCCATCTTTCTGTCAGGGAGTGTCTTTGCCACTAAGTGTCACTGTTGCAACACTGTGCTGCTGAGTGCTTACCCTGTGTTTGTCTGAAGACAGGTGGAGAGAGATAGACAGACAGAGAGAGCGAGAGAGGCAGCTGCCGGGCAGATCATCAGTCTGTCTCTTACTGTAGTTGTCTTCCTCCTCTCTCGCCCTCTCCCTCTCTCTCTCCCATGGCTCTGCATGCCCCAGAAACAAGGTAGTTCCATCTAATTGCTCTAATGGCGTCCCATCCTCATTAGACTCTTGACCTTGGCTGTGCGTGATAAGAGTAGGTCAGCGTGGATTAGAAGTGGCCCCCTAGGTCTCCTCCACTCTCCTAGTTACCAGTCAATACCTCCGACTTAATTCACTCCCCTGCAAAACCACAAGTGCTTCCCCATTTGAAACTGGGAAGCATTCAGAACAGTTTTCTGGTCTGTCCCCACTGGACTTGTTGTGTTACCTCACAGCAGTGACAGCACACCTTCAATAATGCATCATTTTTTAAACATCTGTTTGAGACCTGTCAGAGGCATGTTTGGGACCAAAAACCAGACAGATACACCTTCATTTAATAATCTGCTCTACTGATATACTGGTAATATTAGTGGAGAACTACAATCTCTGTGACACACCGTAACTGCTCTGTGCTGCTCTTGGTGTTGGTTTAATTCATAGTATTACATCTGAGTAGTAATATTGATATAGTAATCAATAGTACGACATAGAAACTAGACACACTATATTGAGGAGCTACACCGTTAAATCCGTCAGTCCAATATATCGGACAAAATTAGCTTATTGCAAATATATAGGTATATATATGTCGGCCGATAAGTAAAAAGAAATTGCAACACAGATATGCTAAAGAGGTTTGAGGCAATTTAGAGACATACTGTCATAGTTTGTCCATCAGAGAGCACTGACAAGTTGATTTTTCAACTTTAAAATGTCCCGCTTAGTATGTGTCTTGGTCACAATTTAAAATTAAAAAAGTCAAATGTAAGGGATCCGTATCAACATTCTTTATTTACATTGTATTTACATTGTATGTAATATATCGTTAAACTCACAATATACCGATATCAGTATCTCAAAAAGCCAGTATCGGTCGGTCTACGCTATATGGTCATAGATGCAAAAGTGCTGCATTAGAGGATTAGACCAATGAAAACATTGGTATTATTCAGCTTTTTGAAGCTGTCACTTTGTGTTAGTGTTAGCACTGCTAATGTTTGTATTCATTATCAATCTACCAATTATTTTCTAGATTAATGGAATGATTGTTTTGTCTATAAAATGGCCATCACAATCTCATAAAGCCTAAGGGGATCAGCAAAATTATTTCTTTTTAATTTAATGTTTATTTGTATAGGGGACAAGTAATTAGCATGAACCAACGCCACGTGCCGCAGCATTTATAGCCTAAGCTAATTTGCGATGCCCGTCCCTAGATGGGCCTTTAAAATACATAATCATGTCATCAAATTGCTCCACACAGTCCACACCCAAAATATTCAATTCGCTATCACGTAAGACAAAGAAAAGCAGTGAATTCTCACTACTGAGACAGTAATATTTGGCTTTTTTGTGTGACATCTAATGACTTAAATGATTAATTAATAATGAAAATAGTTGCAGATTAATTTTCTTTCAACGGACAACATCAGTCAACTAATACTGCTTTGTTACATGACCAGCTAATTGTCTGTCATGATTACCTTGGGTAAGATGGCGGCCTCTTTTCTTTTTAACAGTAACATACCAACATCAGTAGCTATACTTTAATGTTGCCTTAAACATACATATGCAGTTTATGAAAATCACTGGAAACTCTGATATCATCTGGGAATCAGGATCTTCGGACAGGATATTTGATCATCAGAGGCTTTGAAAAGACTGAAGAGATTTGTCAGTGATACAATGCAAAGAGTAGAACAATAGCAGCCTCTTAATGTTGGTTGGCAATGCATGATGATTTGTTGCCAGTGATTTTGCCACGCAAATGGAGGGGGTGGGGAGACATAGGGCTTTCTGTAATAGGACAGGTCATATGATGGAAGGATGGAAAGAAAAGGTGGCACAAAACCTTGAAGTGCTCGTTGTAATGATCCCTAGCCGTGGGATATAATATTCACACCTTTTCCAATTCCTACCTCATCTCAGCTCTAACAGAGTCTGTGTTTGAGGGGGTAGAGGACGGCACAGCAAAAACTGTGGCTAACAGACAGAGACAGACAGAAAATGTTGAGTTGTGCCCCCTCAAGACAAAACGTAACGACATGAAAACGACTGCACTGGAGTATCTCTGCAGGCAAAACAGCAATAATTTGCTTCCATAAGACCGTTATTAGACTCCCATCCACCTATGCAATTACACTTAGCCTGGCTGAGCTCTCCGGGTGCAACCACTCCCTCGTTCTGCCTCATCTTCAGTGTACCTACAGGCTCTGTGTGTGTGCACATGAGCCTGTATGTGTGTATACTGTAATAGATCATAGTGTCTGCATTTTGTGGCTAAGTACATACTGTATGTGTGAGAAACAAAGGCAGTGACACAAAGACAAAGAGAGACAGTGAACCAGGGAGACCGAGTCGGATTGCATCAAAAGACAGCAAACAGCACTTTCATCCCTTCAAATTCAGTCCCTCAGAAACAGACCGCCCTGCAATCCAACAGCACTTCCTGTTTGCTGAAGACCTCTGTTACTGAGTGCTTTGAGGCTTGTGGTAAACAAGCGTTAATATGCTACCTCTGCAAGAAACACCAACTTAATGAAGGATTTACTTCCTATGACCAGCGCTGACGAGGGACCCGACGATTAAGAATACTTGTGGCCTTTGGCTATCATTATGTTATGGCTGACCCTTTTTCCTCTAGCAGCAATGTTTTCAAACTCAGCATTAATTAATAAGCTGCAAGCGGCATTCATTCTGTGAAAGCCAAGACACAGTGGGAAATAAGGAATACAATGTGGAGTTATAAAATAATGGGCTAAGCAATTTGAGAGACAATCAACTTGTCGTCTATGTACTGAGGTTCCTGCTTCCTGTTGTTCCCAGAAAAGCAGAGCACTGTAAAATAGTGCTACTATCATGTGTTCATCTATTCATCTCTCTTTCCTCCATCATTCATCCATTCATTCATTTCTCTTTGTTAAATGCAAGCCGATATTCTGCAGGAATGATATTCAACTGAAAATGTCAACAGCAGATTGGGAAAGGTCTTCAGTGTGAAGCAAGAGCAGATGATAATACATTAATAGAACCATTTTTAAATATTTATCATCTAAAGACATTTTAAATATGCTCAATGGCGTGCCAGTCCTTAAATTGTGTTGTTTCACTTACTCCATATTAGATTTAATTTGCATCGGTGCTTCTATTGTTTATCTCTTCATCCTTCTTTTTTTTTTTTTCTGGGAGACATCTGGAATAAAAGCAAAATGCTTCAACAAACAAGAGAAGCGCCACCTCGTCTCATTATATCAAATCAACAGGGAACAATACTGCCTGACTAAATTACATTTCAGCAGAAATGACATAAGAAAGTCCCTAAACAAATACAAGAAAAAACTAAAAACTAAAAAAGAATTATCACTGCCATCGCACTGTATCAGAGGAGAAGTGAATCGGTTTGCACAATGGTTTATGGCAACAAACCATGAAGCAAGATGATATCCTTGTTCAAAGAAAATCAATTTCGGCTGAAAATGATGGCACTGAAGGATACTTTCAGTTGGGAAATTCTCCATCCCTCAAGCTTTCTGTTTCAATCTCTCTCTCTCTGCCAGTGTCAGACTCAGTTGCCATGAGATTTTTTTTTTTTTTTTTTTTTAGTGTTATGCCTTTTCTCCTTCTTGATCTCCCCAATTTGCAGTGAAGACATTCCATATCATGCAGGAAGGCGAGTCCAAGACAATTAGAGTGTTATTAACACTCTACGTGTTAAATCCATCTTTCTCATATTTTTGGAGGTGACTGCACGGCCATTTAAGAGTCTTTTTCCAGGCATTCAATCCCACATCGCTGGCAAAGCATAAATAAACAAAATCCATCTTCATCTGCTTCAGGAAGGTGAACCTTTTGATACCTCGCAGAAGAGCAGAATATTAATAGTGTGGGAAACAAGTAAACAAGCCTCCAAAACAAGGGAGGAAAGAGTAAACCCTTACTGCTTGATTACAGCATAATCTATATGTGTGGGTGTGTGTGTGGCACGAGGTTGCTGTGTGTGCATGTTTGTGCTTGCATGTGTGCGTAAAGGTGTGTGTGTGTGGAGGGGAGATGGACAAACCCAGGGGTCCGTTTATCTAAGCTGACAGAAACAATTTACAGCACTGCCAAACGGGGAGTAAGAGCCCCTCACAGAGAGAGTGAACTGGAGGGGAACCAGACAGAGAAAGCAGAAACAGTGTGGCCTTAAGAAAGAGCCCAGCAACACTCTGCTGCTGCTAATAACACCGGACTGGGGACGAGATTTGGCCCTGGCATTCTTTGGCCATGACTGACCCACCCACCCATCGCTCCGTTGCTCCATCTCTCCATCTCTCCATCATTTCATTTATTACCTCCACCAAGGAGCTGATGTCTTAGGCAAGGCAAGTTTATTTATAGGCTACAGCACCATTCAGACTCAAGGCAATTCAAAGTGCTTTACAGGGACATAGAAATACATTGAACACAAGATGTTTAAGAAAACATTAAAATAGCAGAAAACGTTAAAATTAAAAATCGTATGTCCTGTTTGTTTGTCTTTTAGGACATCTAATAGAAATGTTTAGCGATTTCAATACATTTTGGTGCAAAGTTAGACCACTGGCCAGGGTGATTCGTTTTTGTTGCAGATCTAGATCCAGGATTTTGCTTTTTCGTCTGTTACTAAACATTAAAACATGTTCTGTAAGTGCTGGTGATCATGTATCTACTCTAACAGACAAACATTATCGTTTATCCACTTTCAGCAGAATCACATCATGAATGATGATATTGTATTATTGTTTTACAACATTTGTTCGATAAAATCACTATATAGATGTAGCCAATCATCTATATAGCCAAACAATCTAACTAATTAACCTCCATGCTTGAGTTACTGAGTGGAACATTTTACTGTAGAAAAATAAACTTGTCAGTGCTTGCTAGATTTATTTAGAATTATGTAATGGTTTCCAAATTATGTCAAACATATTTTGGGCTTTTCTCTACTGACAGCCCTTGTTATTGTTATTAACCAAAATATACAAATGTATCTGCAATAAGATGATATTGGCCCTCATATCAGCATGGCCCATTCTGACGCCAAACACCATCCTTTAACAAAGACAGGGGTTTAGAATCTCCCCATTTATGACATTTCCACACTTAGGTCATGTGATGACGCCTGAGCCAGCTCCATTCACTGATGAAGACCATGAGATGCAGTTAAAAGCTCCAGAAAAGCTAGTATGGATCTTTGAGGGAGTTGAGATTATAGAGTTTAATCTGATATAATGCATAAGAGTGGAACACAGCTCATGGCAATGAACATCAGTTTGATTAGTTTATATGTGATTTTTGTCAGAAACAAATATATATTGATACAGCCTAATAATAATATAATAATAATAAACTGTATTTATACAGAACTTTTCAAAACAAGGTTACGAAGTACTTTACTTTGCTGAACCAGGAACAAAAACATGTCAGGACTGCAATGAAAAGAAATCTGACATATTACAATAATACAAGAATAAAATGGAAATAAAATACAGACAAGTAATATAAAAAAATAAAAGCAATAACATTAAACTGATAAGACAAGTTGGAAGTAAAATGCTCGCATTAATAAAAGCTTTTTTTTAAAAGATATGTTTTTTCCAAAGCTGATATGGGATGGACATAATATTTTTGATTTTAACCACAGTTGCCCAGTCCTGTGTTCTATTATAAAAATAACAAATTTTGAGGATTTTGCAGACTTCGTGGGGATTTGAATAAAGGGTGCATTCAACACTGAACTTTCAGTGTGAATATCTAAAAGAAAAGTATTGACGCCTTGGGCCAAAAACTGATTTCATGAGGTTGGGCAGTGCTTATAGGCTAAAGATCTGACAAACAAACTGAATTTATTGTAGAGTGAGGAGGATCTATCATTAAAAAGCTATGATTACTTTAAAAGGTTCCCCAAACAGATCAAAAGTTGAATCCCAACGTGTGCACCAAACAAAGGTTTCAGTTAAAAGTTACCAGAGAACATAACAGGAACCTATTTCAACAGGAGGACAGCCATCCTATGATCAGCAAATTAACGAGCTGTACAGGAGTCGGCATCCAAGCACTCTCTGCACTTACACTAAAGGCCGGGACCAGCTTCACAGAATAATGAGCAAAAAAAAAAATATATGGTGCATCATAGCAGATGCTGGCAAGATATGCATGATTAACACCACGTCTGGTGGAAACAACAGCCAAGTGTACAATGTCAACTTGTCTCATATCCTCTTCTCGTGTCACTAACACCCACACACACAAACACACACCGCAAAGCAGAAATGAGTGCTGCAGCAGCCAATATTACAGCCTGAACCAGAGCTGACCAAGGAAAAGACAACAGAACAGACCTAAAACTAGACCAGGCTTGAATAGATTAAACCTATTAAAATAGAATAGAAAAACTCTAGACAACAGAATATGTGTCTGAAATCACTCCCTGATTCACTCATTCACTACTACCTATATAATTACAATTTACTCTACAGTGTTCAGTAAAATGTGATTTCAGACATTTATGAATCATTATTACTTTGCACCATCACTGACAGGTGTAGTGGCACATGACTATAAACTGCATTGTGGGATTGTTAGTGGAAAGCGGTGTAGTGTGCATGCCATGGGAACTACTTTTCTCCTTCCATTGGGGGCATTTTTGAGGGCACTATATTGTGCATACATTTACACACTACTGCAGACTGTACAGTGCACTATATAGTAAACAGCAGTCTTGAATAGAATAAAATACAATAAAGTATTATAGAATTGACAACAGACCAGAACAGACAGGACTAGACAACAATAGAATAGATTAGTCTAGTTTACTTGAAAAATGACAAACAATTTAATTGATTATCAAAATAGTTGCTCTACGACTTCTCTGTTGATCGACTAATCGATTTATTGACTAACCGTTTCAGCTCTAGACTGCAATAGAACAGAATAGAATAACACAGAATATAATAGAACAGATACAGCACAATAGACTACAACAGAACCGACTATTTTAGAATAGAATAGAAATAGAACACATAATAGACTCTAGAATAGACTATTCTAGTCTCTACTCGAATACATTAGAAAACAATAGTGCTGCAACTAATGATTATTTCCATTATCTACTAATCTACAGATTATTTTTCAGTTTACTCGATAGATCGTATAGTCTATGAAATGTCCAAAAAAAGTCATAATAATAATAAAGTTTATTTATACAGAACTTTAAAACAAAGTTACAAAGTGCTTTACTTTGCTGAACCAGGATTAAAACATTTCAGGACTGCAGTGAGGCAAATAAAAATTATACAAAACTAAAATACCCAACGATAACACAAGATAAAAACAAGCAAGACACCTTAGATACATATCGAGAAGTGATTTAAAAGATGTCAGTGATTCTGCAGCCTCAGATCGGAGGTCCAGAGCTGAGGGGTCCTGACTGCAAAAGCCCGGTCGCCTTTAGAGTTGGGACTTATGAACAGCCAGCAGAGCCCTGGCTGAGGATGTGAGGCTGCTGCGCTCTGATTCGTAGGGGAGCAGCAATTCAGCAATATACCTGGGAGCTAAACCATGAAGTGCTTCAAAGGTAATCAGTAATCTTAAAATCAATTCTTAAACTTACTGGTAACCAGTGAAGAGAGGCTAAAACAGGGCTGATATGATAAAGTGAATAAATAAAAATAAAATAAAAATCCCAAAAATGTCCCAGAGCCCAAGGTGATGTCCTCAACTGTCCCCCCAAAAAATCCAAAACCAAAAGACATTCATTTTACAGTGAATTATGACAATGAAAAGCAGCAAATCATCTCATAAATAAATCACTAAATAATCTTGGGCCAAAATACACCTCTGATCTCCTTGAAGAATATAAACCCAGAAGGGCCCTTAGATCTTTAGAAAACAGTCAGCTGGTTGTACCTCAAGTCAGAAACAAACAGGGTGAAGCTGATTTTAGCTGTGAAGCTGCACACAGATGGAACCAACTTCTCAAAGATCTCAAATGCACCCCAACTTTAGCCACGTTCAAATCTAAATTAAAAACTCTGCTGTTCTCCTGTGCCTTTTCTTGGTTTCTCTAATGCACTTTTATTTCCTTTGTTGCATTGGCAACTTACATCTCATTACTGCACTGTAACTGTATTTTATTTCATTAATGTATTGTATTTCATTTTATCGCAATTTCTTATTTTAAAATGTCCTTTTATTCTATCTTAATTGATTTCTCATCGTTTCTGAATGTCATTCTAATGCTGTTCTTTGCCTATGTAAAGCACTTTGAATTGCCTCTGTGTTTAAAATGTGCTATATAAATAAAGCTGCCTTGCCTTTCCTCATTTGAGAAGCTGAAACCAGAGAATGTTTTGTCTTTTTTTTAAACTATATTTGCTTGAAAAACGACTGAAATGACAAAGCGATTATCAAAAATATCTGCAGATTGTTTTTTAATCAATTGATTGACTAATCATTTCAGCTCTAGAATACAACAGAATATATTAGAACAGACTACAGTACTGACTAGAATAGAATAGACTAGAATACAACCAGGAATATAGCACAATACATTAGTCTATTATATTATAGACTATTACACTCTAGTCTGTTCTAGACTAGACAAGAAACTAGTATATTCTAGTGGGCACCTGTGGTTCAAGCGACTGTACAGAAACAAGAGAAATACTCCTTATGTGGGTAAACCAATTTTCAAGAAACTTTTCTTATGTTTTCAGTTCTCTCTTACAGTTTTTCTCTGTGTGTAACAAACGACACTCTACAGAGTGTGAGCAGGGTCACTGCAGCTTCTGGTTACACTGCTCACAGTAATGGAGAGAAAACAAAATGCTGTCAGAGGAGGGCGAAAGGCTCTTTAAGTGGCCTTGTCTTTCTCTACCAGTCTCCAAAGCCTCAAATTAGAATGCACGATTACTCTTCGCTCACTCTGCCTCACATAGCTGGTTCACTTTCTGTTGCATAATAACTTGCCTGAGGGGAAACCTGGCTGTGGGAGGTAAACTTGGCATTTTGAGGCATCCAGTTCAATGGAAGCAGGCGTTCCATAAAGATATCTGTACATTTTTCCACGCACACTGATGCTTTGATGTTAATGTGATTATGAGAATGGTGAGGTAGACTCGCTGTCACGTGATCATGTTAATCTAATTATGTTGCTTCAATTAGGGCCATATTCAGAGCATTAACATCGGCATTAAGGCATCGAGAGCTGCAGTTTACTGAACAGTTTGTACAGATGTTTTATGCTATATTCTGAGTCACACCAATGATGTCGCTTCCCACAAGTTGTGACACTTGCCCAACATACACCAGGCTGTTCATTTTTACAGCTCCTATCTGTATTTACATCCATCCTTCCTGCCTTGAGCCTCAGCACTGAATCATTTCAGGAAAAGTTGCAGGGAGGGAAATGACACTACGAAGGGGAAATGACTGACATGGCTTGTGTGCTATAGGGCAGCAATTATATGACAAATCTATTGAATTAAAAACCGCAGTGTGGATGATTGAGTGATACTATTAACTTCTACTGCAATGCATTTAAACAGCTTACTGAAATTCTTCTCATAATCAACGGAAGGCACAAATGACATAAACAGTGCAAGACAAAACCCACTTGATGAGTTTGTGTAAATCAATAAACCTCGTGCACATACATGAAAACGCCTATGGAAGAGTCAGTGCATCTCTTCCATTTCTACCTCAGTAATGGACTAGAGTAGCTATCACAGCCTTTTAAACCTTTTTTTTTTTCTCTTGGGAAGCAGTTTCACCATGAATAAATTTTGCCATTCAGATCATGAATATAGAGGGAATATAGAGGGCTAATATTGAACAGCTTTATACCAAAAACCCCAGGCAGAATATTGTCGCTGGAGAGGTTTTAGGATCCGCAATCACAGACACATTCAGAACATGTGCTGTATATTACATATATAAGTTAGACAAAAGTAATAAAAAGGCTTTTCATAACAAAATTGTAATATGCTGTAGAACACATTCAGGAAGTACAAATGAGAGACTGTTTTAAGGTAAAATAACCAACCTATATCATAGGAATTAAGTTTTTATACTTTTAATTTTATTTTGAGAGAATTGCAATGCCACTGCAAGTTAATTTTTACTCAGCATAATGAATTAATGTTCTGAATAAACATATCTGCCAAGTTTTAAAATGTTCATGCTGAATAATTAACGTTTGTATGGGTATGCTTAGGCAACTAAAGGAACTTAGGAACAGTAACTTGATTTTTTTAGCCACTTGGGGGCAGCGGAAACAAGTTGTGAACACAACATTGACAAATGAACATCTTTAAAGTTGATATGGTGAACTTGTTAGCAAACAGTTGCTTATATTTACACATCCAGCGGTTGGAGTCGTGTTTCTGGCCACCAAGTCCCCCTTTTACCCAACAGCCTGCCAATCCCTGAGGGAAATATCTGGCTCGCTCCACTATGTTCACCAGCTAGTCACTAACTACGCCTGACTAGTTTGGTGCTGAGCAGAACAATTTCTTGCAGAGAGTCTCACGGTGATGACAAGACTCCAGGAAGTGATTGTGCCTGGCCACGAAATAGTCCCCCCAGTAAAACCAACAACTGCTGAATAAACAAACAAAGATAAAATGTGTCAATTAGTGAGTTTCAGATGCTGCTGGTAGGTGGATTTTGTTACATTTGGACAGAGCCAGGCTAGCTGTTTCCCACTGACTCCAGTCGTTATGCTAAGCTAAGCTAACCGGCTGCTGGCTGTAGCTTCAAATTCAGCGTACAGACATGAGAGTGGTATCAATCTTCTCATCAATCTCTCGGCAAGAAAGCAAATACATTTATTTCCCAAAATGTAAAAATATTCCTTTAAAGACCTGGAAAAAGACATTATTCAAGATATACACAGAGAGGGTTTATAAAAAAATTTAGATGTAGCCTAAGCGATACTGGATTTTTGAGCCCAATAGCAATATTTAAGAGGTTTAAGAGTTTTTTGTGACAAGGATTCCTTTAAATATTTTTAAACAATTGTGAACATGATGTGTACTGAGAGATTTTGCAATGGAAAAATAAACAAAAATAAAAACGACAATAAAGTTGAATCAGCACCTCTCTATTATAGCCTCCATGAAGGTAGGATGCTGTATTACACTGCATTAGTTTCAGCAAGAAGTACCTAATAAACCAGCAGCTGAGTGTATACTGATATTATGCTCACCAAGTTCCAGATGATACTGAATCATATATTCTGGCATCAATATTGATTTACTGCTCAGCTCTCCTTCATAATCATTAATGGAAAGATCCGTGCTATATATCTATGAATAGCTTCTGACCTCAAACGAATGTGCTGCAGTTCAACCATCTAATATGAATGGAAAAAGAGAAAATCAATAATCATGCTAATGTTACAATATATGCTCTCATCTGCGTTTGTGGCCACAGGTGCTGAGCTTTAACGCTCACAATTCATGTTATACGCTGAGCGATGTGAGATGAAACATGCAAATGAGCCTGTCTTTCCCTTTAGCAAGGTCCTCTGACCTTCATCCCCACAAAACCGCTCACACTCATGCTTCATTTTGATCAGGAAATGGCTTATTATAAGAGAAAAAAAGAGAGGAAATGTGAATGGCTGTGACTTAAAAATGGAGCAGATGGCAAAAAAAAAAAAAAAAAAAATCAGCGACCTGGATTCTAGAGAGGATGAAATGTACAATCACTGTTAATTCTCCCATTTAATTATAGCCCACAAAAAACATCTTGACAGGAAGCTGGGGTGAGAAAATCCAGAGCCACTATTGTTTGCTTTGCTGTTTCACAAGTGCCTCAAAGTTCCTCAATGAGCCTTTAGGTCCCACGCGCTCTGGTGAGATTATCTTTCATGGTAATCGTGTTGGTGCCAGTGGCCTGACGAGGTATGTATAGGAAGGCAAGTATTTAATAAAGGGTTTCTCTCGGCTCTTCATTTCCATTTTTATAACAAGTCGCCAGCTTTGCCCCATGTAATCAGGGTATTTACTCTGTACAAAAGAAAGGGGAGATTAGAGCATCACAGGACGGGATTATAAAAACCTGGGACCACAAAGACAGCCAATCACTTCCAGAAAATCCCTCAACATCTTCAAGCTTTCATCTGCCATTTCCCTGTTTACTCTCCACAGTCCTTCATCCCTCTGCCTTTCTTTGTTTCTCTTCCTCTCACTCAGCTCTCTTTTCCTGCCTCTTGTGCACATGCTTCCTCTATTTGTTTCTTTCTTTTTAAAAGAATCAAGATAAAAGGGACATTTGTAACTGCCTGTGATTAATAAATACATAAACATAATATCTGATCCAGTGAGAGGAAATGTAATGAGTGGTTTTGTAAATACACAGATTTGACAGTCCAGTATTTACGCTGATTACTGTGAACCTGCTACAAATTGGCCAGTGAAATACAAAGTCACTTTGGTACAAAGGAATGTCAAGGACACACAAAAACAAAAAGTTGCACAAGCAGTGATAGCAAAAATGAAAAATTGCCTACAGAAAAAAAGAGAAATAAATAAAAAAAGAAATACCCAAGAGAAATGGATGAAGAGAAAACAACTCCACTCCCTGACTGCATAACCCATCCAACGGGCTAAGACAATATCAAGGCAATTTCACTTCAAATTTAAACTGCCCACTTGTCCCTTTTTCATGAAGCAGATAGAATCTCAGAGCACAGGCCTTGAGAAAAGGTCACAGATAAGACCTGGCACTCAGATGATACACAGTGAATGGCAGCGCAGCGGTGCCACCTCTACTTCAAACCTTTTTTTTTCTATCAACTGATGTGAGGGAAAAAGCCAATCCACTCTGATAAACAAACTAACTCCAAAACATACAAATGAACACCATCATAATGATTTATCAGAAAGTGACAGATCGAGATGTCTGTTTTTTATTACTGAAGGGGCAGGGATTATGCATAATCATGATAAACTGACAAACGTCCTGTCATTTGAAGGAAGCAGCAATCTGAACATCAAATGGAAAATAACTGAGTGGAAATAAGATACGAGTTGATTGATGTCAGAATGGTGAAGCTAACAGTGGGGGGTGTGCAGGTTAATTAATGAGAGGAACAATATTTATGGTTTATGAAGATTTGTTTTGGGTATTACACAAGAACATTTCAAAGCACTCAAAGTGTTTTTACCTATAAGTCCAACAATGAATGAGCCACCACATTAGTTACTTTACAGCAATAATACATGTTTAATAATTAATAATACATGTGTGAAGTATAAATTTTGCATCTGGATCTGCACTAAAATACACACACCATTAAACAAGCTTGGGAAACATGCGGCAGATATTTTTCATTCAAATAAACGCAGAAGCTCGTAAGAAAATCACAAAATTATTCAATTGTCAGTACCATGCAATGTTAACAGGGTTCGTACAATTTTTTAAGAGTAAAATTCAAGCACTTTTCAATCACTTTCAAGGTACCAAACCAAAAATATCTAGACTCTCGAGGCCTTTATCACATCTAAATCGTGTAGATGAAACACCAGATTATGTTGAAAATCAAGCATTTTTTAGTTTTTTAGCATTTTTATTGGAATTCAAGCACATTCCTAACCTTGAAAACATAACGGTTAAAATTAAGCATTTTCCAAACTTTCAAGACTTTGTATGAACCCAGTGTTCAAGGTGTAGAGATTGTGACCACTGGTGGTGCTGTGGATTAATGTTTGGTGAGCGAGTACCTGTTTTGTTTGAATGTGGTAGACGCGTGCAAATGGATAAAACACAAGCAAATTAAGGAAACATCTTCGCCAATTTGACAGCACATGTGCAGCATTTAGAAAACACTCTGCAAATACAGAAACACGCTGCAAGGAAGGCAAACGTTGTGCTCTACACAATCACCGATCTCTACAGTGAGTGGAGGAACAGAAACACAGCGACTGCATGGCAGTAGTCTCAGTAATGAGACAAGGTGAAGCAGAAGTTACTTGAATGTAACTCCAGTTCTACAAGTACACTCTGCAATATACGGCCTGGTCATGTACAATACATCCATCTAGCACTGTGGTGACACTATCAATAGGTGAAATCCAATACTGAACAATAAATCAAAACCTACGCCATAGGTATCTACAGTGAGACTTCCTGTTACCACCTTACGTCGACCATAAATCCAGCTTAACGTGCCAGGAAATGTAGCAATGCACTGGAAAAAGGTTGGAAAGAACAGAACTGCTAGTCAGGGTAAACATGGATGTTAACTGTGAACAATGTACACTTTAAAATACTCAAAAACTTGGCATTGAAAATGTTTTATAAGGAAGGAAATGCATTAAAGCTGGGGTAGGCAAAACCTGTGCAAACCTATGCAAAACCTTCCGCCTCTCTCTGCTGCTTCGTATCACTCCGCTAAGCCCCTCCCACCAAACCCACAACTTTGACCGACAGCATAAGGAGTCGGTTCCCCTGCGAAACCGTATCCCTCGTAGGGCTCGCTCTCCATGGCGTGAGCCTCACCGAGACTGCGGTCCCTCCTGCCACTACTTGTCTTCTCAAAGACGCCCCTCCAGAGCTCAGAGGCAGCTGCAAGAGACTAGTACATCACACACACACACCACTGTCCCCCCTCAAAAGTTGTTCCCCACTGTTTATCATCAAGCCTCTTTGCCACTAGTCAATACGAGCGCCATGGCATCGAACATAATGAGCCTGAAGCTCCGTGTGGAGGTGGACGTGTTTTGTTCTATACACAGTTGGAGGCAAAGGAGGTATTGGAAATTCATCACAAGTTGCAGGATTTTCGGCAGGATTCTCCACCATTGAATCAGGCTTTCACTGTCTGAAGGGACGTGCACATGCATCTGCATTTGTAGAACAGCCAATAGGAAACACCCTCTCTTTGAAATGACCTGTGATTGGCCAAAGTTTCCCGTCACGGGCTAGATTTTCTAAAGCCTGAAAAAAGAGCCAAGAGGAGGTGCAGAAGTTTTATTTTTTTCTCTCAGACCACTTGAATTACAATATGCTGAAAGGTTATTATGGAAGTTTTGCCCAATGATGCCAAAAAAATACTGTCTACCCCACCTTTAACCTCAATATGTGTTTTGGTGGGATATACTGTTTGTTTGCCATAAAACTCTGCAGGGTACAGTATAAAAATTTGTGGATCTGCACCAAAAGCTAATTACTTGTTCTTTAGCCCACAGCCTGACTTTTAGACAAATATTTTTGAAATCTGTTTGCAGATTTTTGACATACTGTACCAAAATGAAATAACACAGAGGAACAAACACGCAACCTTCTTCGCAGAGGTGGTAAACATATGTAACCAGAAAAGTGTGGTTACAGCTACGGGCATTATAATATTATATATTCATGGCGCCCATTTGCCAAACAACATTACCAGCAGCAGTTCTGGCTATTATAAAACATTCTAAAAAATTAGCAAGCTTTTAAGTCTCAATGCCATATCCACTTTGCAGCACGAAGACTGTGCACTTACTGTATTGGCGTCAGGTACGAACCTTTGACCATTCTTTGAGCAACACCTTTGGGTGTGGAATCTTGTTATCGTGTGATTGCTGTGCACAAAGCGAGCTTGGGTGAGGGGGATGAGACAGAGAGGAAGTCACTCTTGGGGTGTGCCTCAGTCTGTGAATCTCAGCAGGACACATAGGCATCACACAAAGCCAATCACTTTGTAAATGAGATCAGTAGGAAGCTAATAATATATCCGCTCCAGTGTCATTGTTTCAGACAGTCTTCCTCTGTGGGCGTCCGCAAACTTTTTAGTTATCTACTTCCAGTAAACAACAGAAAATATCTGTAGTGAGTCCTCCAAGGAGGGACAGCTAAGTTTGTTGCTCTAGTATTTGGTTCAGTGTTGACCATGATGGATAGACAGCAGCACCAGTACAGTAGCACATCTTTTTTTGTTGTTGTCCCCCATGATAAAATTAGGTGAGAGCTATAAATCTGCACTGGCCGCTCAGTCACTGGAACACAATATCTAGGACACCACCAATGAGATTCTATTTACACATCTTATTCCCTTTTTTTCTGCCACATTCAAAATTGCACTGATGGCCAAAAAAAGTGCATCATCACATTGTGTTGCCTGTACTGACTGGCTCCTCGCTCTCCTCCCCCCGGTGCGCAAGAAACACGAGGTAACACATTTTCAACTTCTTGCCCCATTACCACTCTGCATCATTTGCGGGGCAACATGTGCGCTTGTTTGTTGTTAGTGTTTGTTGATGGACTTTTTCACAGTCCAGCGGCTCCTAACGTCTCTTCTCCTGCAGGTTCGTCTCTCCTGTAAGTCACCGACTGCCATTGTTTCCAAAAATACAAAGGAACAGCAGCTCAGACCAACTCGCTGCTGCATTTGATGAATGTAATCCATAATTTTTACCTCCATCCAGGAGATTATGTGATCACTTCCCTCTGTCCTTTTGTCTGTCTGTGACTTTGACTACCTTTAAGCACTTTTATTCTGTAAAATGTTGATACGAAAGTTACATCTGAGTGCAAAAATCTGAGGAGGTCTGCTCTCGACTGAGTACTACAAGTGAGTGCTAGAAGGTTGATTAATTAATCAACCAATCAAAAGAATTAAATTGACAATCATTTTAACAATTAATTAATTATTTGTGTGATTTATCTGACACAAATGCCTGACCATGTCTGACCAAAAATAATAATAATAATAATAGTAATTTGTTTTAGCAATTATGTTTAAGAGGGAAAAGTGCTGTGCTGTGCTGTTCCCTGGCAACGTTTTTTCTAGAAAAGGAAGCAGATATTGTATTACAAGAGTGGATACTGTAGGAAAACCAATTAAATATGTTAGTCAACAATTTGCAGATATGTTTAGTATGAATATTTTATTACTTGGTGGATCCATTCATTAACAACATTTCCTCATTATGCTGATAAAAAAATTCAAATGATTCGCTGCTTTTCAAATGTTAGGATTCTCTGCTTCATGTCTGTTTCATGTCACTGTTAATTGAATATTTTGGAGGTTTGTTGGTTGGACAAAACGAGCAATTTGTAGATGTCAGAACATTTGGCTTTGGGGAAATGTGATGGGTTTAATGTAATTAATAAAATGACTTGATTAACTGGTAATTAAAATAGTAATCAGTTGCAGCCCTACCATTGAGTTCTTTCTTGTAAACGTAAACTTAATGAAGACTGAAGGGCTAATAGAGTCTAACTTGGGATGCATCATGAACTTTTTACGTTCATGTATTGCAGGTTTAGGCTCCTCATTGGCAGATATGAGGCATATAACAGCAGGAAAAGAAAACATTAGTATTGTCCTTTGAGAGTGAACACTGCCGGCGTCTCCTGAACAGCAGTGCACGTCCGTCTAGAAAAAAACTGGACTTGCGCCTGTCTCGTCCTTTGTTTTTCTGTTGGTAAAACGTAGACTGGTTGGTAAACATAAATGTGCACTTTTGCATTTTACTGATATGACATTAAAATATCTCTTGAAAGGTGCCACATGTGAAGAGGCCTAGTGCAGATTTACACTAACTATTAAAAGCCCTGTGTAGATGAGTCCATTACAGTGAGATTCATGTATATGAGACTGAAATGCAGATTTTAGGGAGATAAAATTCAGTCATAAGCTGCATTTGAAGCCACTTCTGTATTTGCTACCGAGTGCACTCCATTTGCTTTCTGCCATTTGATTTTAAGGGTTTAAGTGTAAGAGTAAAATGTATGTACTGCAGTGTGTCCATGCAGTGTCCATAGCATATACACTACTTCTGCTTAGATCACACAATATGATGCTTCACTTCCCCTTCTGACATGACAGATGTGTAAATTACATCAATCTCAATATACTGCTCACTATAGAGAACCATATTGATGGTTTATTATGTAGGGGATAGTGTGAATGAGGGATTTCTCTCAGTCTCCATTAAAGAAAATAGTGTTTTTCCTCTCAAGGCACTGGGAATGGGTGAAATCTTTCCTAGGTGGTCACTGCACGATGCAAGGGGGACAATAAACAATACTGTGAAAACTGTACACCCAGTGAGGGCTACAACATAAAATCAAAACAACACATAGAATTGATATTAGATGCATCATTTTAGACATATAACTCATTTTGCTTTTGATTTAACTAAAGAAATGAGAATTTATAAGAAAGTATATAATAACTGATATGACGCTGATCTGACGCTTTCACCAGTGAAGACATTCATTTCAGTTAACTGAAGGCGCTGAAGCAACACACTGCAGTTGAGGGTCATGGGAAGTCAATAGTGAATATACGCCTCATTTATCCCTTTCAGTTACAGAATATATACACACAGGCAGAGTAACAGGGAGAGGGTTTATGTCAGAGTATTAATTTGGTGATACATTTATACAGGTGTGACACTTGTCTCAATTTGTGACAACGTTACTCAAGGCCATCACTGAAGGCGTCAGTCTGCCTGTGTAATCCTGTCCCCAAAATGTCAGTGTGCACACTTACAAGGCTGTCTTTGGAAAAAAAATGAAAAGACCAGAGTGGAAGGAGGCGGGTGTCTCAGACTGCTGCATTTGAAGCAGGGAAGAGGGAGGTAATGAGTGAAAACAAATAGGGAATTAAAACATGACATCTTCCTCTGCGCTCTGATTAAAATAAAGCAATGTTATTTTTACAGAGGAGTTATGATTGTATCCACATCCTTAAATGCTAAAACCAGATGCTCAGTCACCAATAAAACATTTCCTCTTTTTCTCATGGGGTTGATAGCCTATGCAAATACAAAGACAATCCCGGAGGGAAAAAAAAAGAATGTATTTTAAGTCATTGCTCTCAGACAGTTATTGTTTGCAAACAACTAAAAGCCCATCCTAAATCTGGTGACACTGATGATGGCTGCCTGCTGAAACCAGCTGTGCTCTCCCTGGAATAAAACAAGTTGAATAAAAACAATCTGCATCGTGCATCATTTTACATTTTGATTAACTTTCCATTTTTCAGTATGTATTGTACTGTATTGTATGTTTGGCTCTCTGTATCATTGATATTGATTTTATTAATACATTTTCTGGTACAGAACATGAAGCATTGTTATGAAATATGCATGTCTGAGCCAGGATTGTCTGGGAATGGGTGAAATCTTTCCTAGGTGGTCACTGCACGATGCAAGGGGGACAATAAACAATACTGTGAAAACTGTACACCCAGTGAGGGCTACAACATAAAATCAAAACAACACAAGAATTGATATTAGATGCATCATTTTAGACATATAACTCATTTTGCTTTTGACTTTGAAGAAATGAAGAAATGAGAATTTATAAGAAAGTATAGAATCATACAGATGAAAAACAGATTGCCCCTTTCATCAGGGCTTAACTACAGTCTAGATGTAACGGTACACAGAAGTCACGGTTTGGTTTATAGGAGTTTGGGAGTCACGGTTCGGTATAGCCCGAACCCAAATTGTTCCCAAACAACTGATTTAAAGGACATAGGCGGGTCTTATTTGCACTCGCCATAGTGTGACTGACTTGCACGCCAATCAGCTTGTTGAGCTAACCTCAGCACATGTTGCTAACAGCGTATAGCTAAAAGTCTCCGGGCAGAACTTGCAAACTTTGGTTTCGCGTTAAGTGCATCAATCCATGTATTGTGTGGTCTTAGAACCAGACCGTGACCCCCGGACCGTGACGGTTCAGCATGAATACATGAACTGTTACAGTCCTAATACAGTCCTGGTGAAAGTTTAGTTACAGCCAACTTCAAAGTTCTTCTGTATCTAAAAAAAAAAGACAGATGTACTGTAGTTTGCATTTAGTGATGATAACTACATTACTACATTACTGGGATACCTAAAATTACCTTTTCATTATTCTAATCATTACATTAAAAAGTGGCTTCGTATTTAGCTGCTGAGCTAACGTTAGCTAATGTTATAGTTTTTACAGACTGACGGAACAAGCTGCTGCTCAGTTCTGAACGTCTGGAGATCCCGTTTAATCTGATTAAAATATTAACGTGATGTACTTAAAGTTTAACTGAGGGGTTTCGACTATTATTTACTATCTGCCAGCTTTAGCTGTTGGTCAGTGCTGCATTGCTATTTAGCTATAATGTGCGTGGCTGTAAAATGATGTGCGCAGTCAGCTATGGACAGACTCATCACTCTGTTGGTGTTGTTGAAGAGCAAAACACACAATCCTTGTTAACGTTTTAAATATAAAAATGACACATACAGTAGTAGCATTTCACTCTCTAAAAACCATCTTTAGCAGTGTGTACAGGCCTACACCTGCTTGGGAAGCATGCTCACCAGAGTGCAGGGTGTGACTATCTACCAGCAACTGACAGATAGCTAGACGTTCAAATTCACCAGCCACTAAATAGTAAATCATTATTTTGTGTCTGAAATCTACCAGCCACTTTAATATTTTACCTGCATTTGGCTGGTGGCTGGTGCTAATTTCCATCCCCTGCCGGATAACAACCAACAGTTTCATTTTGTAGTTCAGCTAATTCACAAATACATGTTGAGACAGTTCATAAAAACTAAACATGAGAAGCCTGCTAACAGCATTGATCCTGTCCTTGATTTTATAGGGACAACTGGGTGCAGGGAGGTTGCTGTGATAGTACATTTTATATTTTGTGTAATTATGTGTAATTAAAAAATATGATATGTAAACATGACTAATATTAGTGGAAAAGCTTTAAAAAAAACATGTTATAGATGCTTTTTAGTGTCTGTGACTTTTGACGTAAGAGTCTTGGTTCTTGAAATTTAAGCTTTAAATTATTCATCAACTTTTGATGAATAGGTTCAAAATTTTGTTTATAATTTCAGCAGTGACAGGTGCTTTTGTGCCAGAAGAACCATGTACTTCTTTTGCTTGGGACCTACTTTTAATACAGTATGGATTCCATTTAAAATCCAAAGACCAATCTAATGCCTCATGTGTATGTAAATGTCATCTACAGCGTTACGGCGTAACCCGCTCCAAAAGTTTCGTACCACTCAATTAGAAAAGGTCACCAGAACAATGTTCCAGGTCTCATTCAGTTTTCATTCAAGCATGTCTCAATTTTGCACTCACTCTCTCCTCTCTATTTTCCTTCAGTATTTACCTTCATAAAAAAAAGTGCAAAATGTCAGTGGAATAATAATTCCAGCCAGGAATTGAATGGCAGAGATGTCAGATTAATACCTGCAGGTACACTCTGAAAATTAAAGGTTTCTCTGTGCTCTCATATGAAGATTTTGGATTCTAGAAAGCAACATAAAATGTTCAATTAAATCTCAATGATTATAAAAAAAAAAAAATAGTTTTCATTTAAGGCTACATCTGAAGAACAGGCAGTGTTTGAAGCAGCAGTGGGAGGCAGTCAGAGGGGTCATACAAGGAGCCGCTGTGAGTCCCCTGAGTATTGAAAGGTTTGAACAATTTGTTTCTCTGAAGCATGCTGGCTCCTGCCTTTTGTTAGTGGAACTGTATGTTTGCTGCTATATTGATTTCTTCACAGATTGACATATTTGCTTGTTAGTTTCTTTTTTCTTTTGTGGCACGCTAGCTGATAATGTCTTCTGGTTGCTATGGCTGTTCATTAACGTTTGCCAGTATATTGATTATTATGTTGGCTTATAAATTGGAGTTTGTAACATTCTGTGTGACAGAGTAATGTGAGTTGAGAGGCTGCTGTACTGTAGTAGGCCTTTATTCCTTAGAGTGATAAGCTTTTGGTTGTCTGTAGCATGCTAGCTGTCAAACTGTCTTTAGGGAGTACACCTGCACTGTCTGTGCATTTTAACAGGTTTCCCGCGGATCCTTAAAAAGTCTTAAAAGGCATTGAATTCATTAATCTAAAAATAAGGCCTTAATTGGTATTAAAATGTCTTAAATCTATCTTTCAAAAAAACTTAAAAATGCTAATACATGGGACGTTGGATTTTATGAATATTTTTTTCTGACACTGCAATTTAAAATCTCAAAATAATTGGTAACATTCTATTTTTTAAATCATTTACCGAATGCCACGCAGATCAGGATAGTGGAACAAACAACAGTCTTTGTTTGCTGCTGGGATGCACACTGTCGACAGCACTTGCTGAGAGCCGATGCACTAGCGACGACATCGACATGATTTTGCGTTATGGCTGAAACCAATACCAGGCAATGTTTACGAGGCGCGGTGTACTTTGTGCAAGAAGTCTTTCAAACTCAGCACGATGGGTTTAAAGGCAGTGGAGTCTCACATGAAGGGTGAAAAACAAAACGGTGAAGTCCTTCGGCCAACACACGCCAGGTATTGCCCAGTTCTGTTCTACGTCTTCCCTAGTCTTCACCACACCTCCACCCCCATCTCCGATACCAACAACGGATCTATGCACAACATTCGGGTGTCTGAACACAGTGACAAAACACCAATCATATAAATCAAATGAGGGAGTAGGAGACTTATTTTGTGCAATGTTCCTGGACTGTGAAATTGCCCGAACCTTTGCATGCAGTTCAGATAAGACAGCCTATATTAGCAAGTTTGGATTAGCCCCATACATCTCAAACCAGCTGGTTGCGGATGCGAACAAGGGCGCATTTGTTTTAATGTTCGACGAGAGCCTCAACCTGACCACGAAAACAAAACAACTCGATGTCGTTTTTTTCTTCAATTTTGGTTATTGTAAAGTTGGTCTTAAATTTCATTTTGAGTGGCATTAAATAAGTCTTAAAAAGTCTTAAATCTAACTTGCCTTAAGCTGTAGGAACCCTGTTTTAAGCATGGCTACATGCTTATTCTAACAGTGAGCTTTCTGATGGTGTCAGTGTGCTTATATATTTATGCTTTTTTACTATCTCTGGCTTATATTGGAGCTGTAAATGAGTGCTTGACTAAGCAAAAGTAAACATATTGTGAACAAAGCTAAACTTGTCACAAACACCTGCATATTTAAGTTAAAGCTACAAACAAACAATCACACTGACCAACACAAAGCGGAACGTTACGTGTGCAAACATAAAGACAGCATGCCCAAGCTGTAATTTTTGTTCATATACATAGTGCGCTATGCAAAAGAGAGAAGTGAAATGTATGTAAATTGGAGGGTGCACTGGTTAATCACTATAAGTGGTATTGTTCATCTCATGCCTTTTTAAACAGCGGTGCCAATCACAATGACATATTATGGAAATGTCTCACCAAATGGAGGTTAAGAGTGCATCTTGTGGAGATTTGTAAACCATGTTTTCTGTGCAAAGTGATGCATGACTTTGTTTTGGAAGATGGTGTCATTAATGCCATGACGCTTGTCAGTTTAGCCATATTGTATTCATACATGGAAGGTATTTTAACTTATACATTTATTTTACGTGGAGTCTGCACACTCTTATTCCAGTTTATGCCCAAATATACCCTTATTAGACAGTGATTCAATTCAAGTCAGATCTTTTGTAAGGTCAAATATATTATCTGTTTTCCATTACAACCTAAGTTAATACAAGCTAGTTCTGTCATTTGGTCACCTTTCAGCTGTATAAATTACATCTATAGTTTGTAGGTGTAAATATTTATAACACCTGAGCGCTACATGAGAACTAGTTTGTGTGGTGGTTTACCTGGTTTAATTAAGCGATGCACAAATCTCAGTGCTTATATTATAACTAGGCCATGTTTGAGCTTATGAATTGCTGCGCAAGCTCTCACATTTTACCTGAAATATGATCGCGCACATTCTTTAATTTGAATAAATACATTTAAATAAATGTAAATACAACTGGTTACCTCGACATGATAACACGTGTGTATATACAGGTCTTTAAAAATGCATGTAATTGTCTGAGGAAAATGAAAATGTATAAAAATATGTATTAACAAGACATTCTAGTTGATGTTCTTTATGCATATTTTATTGGACAGGCTCTTAAAAGATTCATTACGCAAAATCTAAATGGCTCTGAAAACTAACGTTCTCACAGACACTTTTTGAATCCCAGATTCACAGAAGCAGTCCTGCAGAACATCTCATTTTTATAGTGTTCTCACTTTCATTTAAAGCTCAGGGGGTGACGACGAAGACGACTGTCAACCATTTAATAGAAAGAGGAAGTATATAGGTTAAAATGTACAAATGTCACAGATGAACCCTGAGAGGTTTTAAAGGACAATAGATAATTGTAATATTCATGTAATATTTGTACACAGTCATAATTCACCAGGACAAACCACTACCAGGTAGTATTTTAAATAATGTTGAAATTAAACGAATCAAACTTTCTCTTAATTAGTTACAAGGATTTGGCATTTCAGTGACATTTTGCTTCTGTTATTATGTCTGTTATGTAGTCTTCCAGGTGAAAGAAGACTTTTAGAGTGACTTATCCCGAGATAACAATTAAATGACGTTATTTTTTCAAGGTCACAATTCAAATTTAATTTTAATTATGTATGAATAGCAGGCTTCTGTACTTTATACTTCCTAATTTGGTTTGACCATTCCTCTGCCTTGAGAGAAAGTGGTGTCCAGAAAGGGAACATTTTAAAAATGCAGGAGGATAAAGTTAATAGGCCTAAACATAAAACTGATAATTTATTAGATCATAAGATAATGGTTTGGTATCTTGAGGGTTAGGGTTAGTTAATGAAATCATTATCTCATAATAATGGGTCTAGAAATATTATTAGAAGCCATTGTCGCTCTCTGCTTCTGTAAAGCTTTTTGGGTTTTAGGAAAAGAAAATCAAGGCACACACCTTGAATATAATGAACCTGCTGGTTTTATTGGAGGGGTGAAGAGTAATAGTTCACGCATGTAATGGCATTACTGTACACATAAAAGTAGTAAACAAAGTACTAAAAAAAATGCAGTTAAAAAGAATATGATTTTATAGGCTCTTATTGTCAAAATGATGTAGGTTGTGGTGTGCAGACATATCACAGTATTCAGTAATAGCTTTCAGCAACACAGTATTCACCACCAGCTGAAATGGGAATTTGTAATATTGGTATAGTATCTGAATTGTGTTACAGTATTAGAATAACATTGGTCTCTTTTCTGATACTAACTCCTGTCTGTCTTTTGAAATAATTAAACTTTGAATAAAACATTTGAAATGTTGCTGGGCATAATATCAGTCGACTGTTTTCTTGAATGTGACTGTGTTCTTGGAGATTTATGACTCCCACTGTCCCCTTGAAGTCTGTATAATAGTAATTGTGTACAGATTTGCACGTCATCGGCATGCCACTTCCCCGGGAATAATCTCCTGTACGCACGCTGTGATCTGGGAGAGTCTGACAGGCTACAGCTACACCAAACCCTTCATTATTCACCCCACACATACAGTTTCATATTTATCTTTGTATTTGCACACTCCTAAAACCCTGCGACAGTCGGACTGACAGCATGTGACAGGCTAAACATAAGTTTCACATGTATTTGAGGGTGTGACTGGCTCCGATTCTGACAGAAATATATTTTGGATATGATGCGTGCTGAAGCTTATGACAAGCGTGTTTTTCCAAGTTAAACTCATCAAGAATGCTTGAGAATAGACACAAATTTAGATTGTCAAATAAATCTTATTTGGCTTCTCAGAAACAATTACGTCTATGGCAGCGTAGTCACCAATGTGATACACAAATAATGCATAATGTAAACTAGATCAGTAGAACACTGGACTAAAAGGCAGGTTTTGCACACAGGAGGAATAATATCACAAACTGCAGAACGTACATGCAAGGAGACGCAAACTGAACATACACAAGCTGACGAACAGCAGTTTCCCATTACAATATGAAAGGGGCATGTGAGCAAGATGGCTTAATGCAGCCTACATTAAAAGATAAAAAGCCACGCATGTAAGCTGACATGCTGCACTAACACAAACTGCTCATCACAACCCAAGGAAGCACATTGAAGTCCACATACTGCAACGTTAGTGTACTCTGCACTTTATTTTCTCATGTGAAACACAGTTACAGAGATTGTTGTGCTTACTTACACAGCTATTTAAAGCACAAATCTGTTTTTGATATTTGTATTCTACTCATGCATATACAGCATACATTACATGTAGATTAAGGTCCAACTTGAATTAAATGGCATGTTTTGTTTCTCTTGTTTTTATGCTACAGCCTACATCTGTTCTGTAAATCCCTGGTCCTCTTTACATTGACTAAAGCCCGACGGCCAGTACTGCATTTTTGAGGCTGATACGGATATCAGTATTTGGGAGTTTAAAAAAATACTGTAACAATACATCGGCTGATAGTAATCATTTTTTACCATGAACAAACAATTTTGATACATATCCCTTAAATGAGTCTTTTTAAAGGATTGTGACCAACGTAGATACTGAGCAGGACATTTTTACAGTGTACAAATTAACTTGTCAGTGCTCTCTGGTGGACAAACTATGTAATGGAGACACTGTTTCTAAATAACCTCAAACATATTTTGGCTTGCACTGCAAATTGTTGTTGCTTATCAGCCGACGTATGTACTGATACTGATATATCTGCACTAAGCTAATGTTGGCCCGGGCCGATGGATCGGTCTAGCTCCATTTTTGACTGCAAAGTAGGATGATTAATTGTGATTGAAGTTGGACTTTGACAAAGTTAAACCTTTCAGATTCCAGGAAATTTCACAATTCTTCACAATTTTGTTCCCTTTTGAAAAAAAAGCGAATAATTTCGCAGGTCGGTCACCTCATTAAACCTTTCAGAGTGGTTCTTAGAAAAGCTGAGGTGTTATTCTTTTATTCACAGTAATTACCGGAACCAGTCAGGTGAGAGCAGAGTGAAGCACATTTCATGACCTCTTAAAACTCGGTGCCCAATTTCCACAACAGTCAAACAGCCAATAATCCAGCAGCCAAAGCCCACTCCAACATAACAACATGGGGTACATCACTGAACATCATTTCCCTGCAGCATGAATTACATTTTATCCTTTATATCTTCTTAATCTCTTCTACAGCAGTCAAGCACTCGAAAAAGACAAGAACTGTCACTGGGCGTTGGGTTGCTTACATAACATAAAACAAGAAGCTCAAAGTTAAAACTAAACAGCTGAGCAATTTCTAACCTAATCAACAAAGCAAATTTATCTTAGTCCGATCAAAGTCCATTATCAGCATGAAGCTAACAACAGCTGCTCTGTTGTAATGGAAATCTTAATTACACACATTAATTATGCTGGGATGAATGCAAGAGAAATTATATATAAGCCATTATCATCAAAATCATTTGAACCATGCAAGACATAATGGACTCTTGCACTACATGCAGAAATGTGCTATACTTTAAGCTGAATTTGTATTACATAGACCCCCACGGAGCAGACAAAAGGCCTTCTGAAGACTTAGGCCCGAGCTTTGTTTCTATCAGTCCTCACCTTCGCCCATGATGGGATTTTTATCTGGAGGCCTGAGGGAGGGATCTGTTTGAATAGAATCTGGACAGGCCCTGAGATAGCCTGCTATTACCACCACCCAGCCCAGCGACAACCATCAATCTCCGCAAGTTTCTCTGTTTACACACAGGACAGCACAACAGTCATGAGTCATTGCCGCTTAGGATGCAGTTAGAGTGAAATGATGTTTCCCCACCTCCTCTGCCCATCGCCCGGACACTCCTAATCAAGCTCTGCGGTGAATGTACTGACAGTGACAGGAGTATCTCGCAGACATTGTGAGGAACAGCCGATATCCAACCAGTTATTACACCCCACATTGTTCCCCCTGATTGCAATCACATGTCCTGGTTTTGTCTCTCACTAGCTCCAAGGCTCAGGGATCTTTGGTGATTTGCCACTTCTTTACAAAACTGTCAGATGCACCAAGACTGTCTGATTTGGCACTCTGGCTGCACTGCCATCCCAATTCATTTTCTATAACAGCAGAAGATTGCTGGGTCTCTACAATGTAACCCTGATGAGATAGGTTAGTGGGTGTGCACCTTTGGGGAGTAATCCCTTTTCTTTTTTTTTTCCTTGATCCTAATTCTGACAGAATTCGAACAGCGCGCTCTTAAAATTGCAAGCCCACATACAAAATCCCGAGTTCACACATGAAGCTAATTTCTCTGGCATGAGCTGAAACCGAAGAATCTATACGGGGGAAAAAAACATGTTAGAGATTATTATTCGAGAGAAATAGACAGCATTGAAGAAAGAAAGAAAAAAGAATCAGTCACTCACGCAAAAACACAGTGATGCAGACACAGACACCCCGACGCTGCATCCCACTGAGAGTTAGATTACCATTACTTCACAAGGAAGGAAGGAACATGTTGCCAGGATTTTAATTAATTTCGTATATTTATGTTGGGAGTGCAATGCTGGTTTCGTTGGCAATTCATACAATGATCTTGTCAGAAATCTGACAATTCAGGTGGAAACAACGCTCTGTGGGAGATGACAGATTGGCAAATGTCAGCAGAGCACAGACATCGAGCTTACATCAAATCAAAACACCAATCAGTTCGTCCATTTTAGGTCCTTTCTTGTGCCTGACTGGTCCAAGGCCCCTCTTATGTATTTATTGTATCCATGATCTCAAATTTTCTCCAAAAGTCCCGAATGAGCAGTTTCTCACGTTGCGTTGTAGATCCCTATTTAAAGATGTTTTCTCAAACATCTAACTTTCATTTAACTCACCATCTTGATTTCTGATGTCTGTGGCAACATCACTTTATAGGCCGGCAACACAAGCGGTCCAGTGATCACAAAGGTTGTAAAGAAATATGCCATTAGAACTGATCATCTAAAGCACTTATTTGGAAATGCAAACCAGGAAGAACTTTTAAATTACTATCCAAACTGTAAACGTGCATTCGATTTTGCTCTGGTTCAAATTTGACCTGTTGTCCTTACCATATTGGTACTTACAGTTTACAATACAATCAATAATACAATGGACTCATTCACCTTTGTTTTCACTTCAAAATAATTTGGTTTAAACATTAAAGCTGAACTGACTTGTACAATCATTTGACCACTTGTCTCCAATGTTAAGATGCTATCAAAACTACTGAAAATGATGAACAAAACTATGGAAATGTTGTTTGTTGTTATGTTTCAAAGAACAGGTCTTCAGGTACAAACAAACAAGGAAGAGACAAACATTCATACAGAGTAAGATAATCTATAGGCTACTTTTTATCCATCGCACAGCAACTTACTGCAGAGTCCTTCAGTGCAAACGTCTACTGAAACAGTTCTGTCATACAAATGGGTGCATTTAAGCTCACACAAAGACACTGTGGATCAGATCTTCTGAGTAAAACAACATAAAGAATGAAAATCTGAACCTTAACCTTGTGTGCACGGAGTGCATTGAACACACTAATTCAAATTCTGAAAGGGGTTTTCAGTAATGACTTTGACTTTGTGACATCTATCCCTTTTTACTGTACGCAAATGTCTGGCACTTATTCATTCATTTAAGCAATATTTGAGTAAAATACTGTACATGTTTTGGGAATGTATGTAGGGATCATTTTTGGATATATAGATGATATATAGATGATGCTACATGGATGGTTTTTGCAGCGATTTTGCAGATATTTTGTTAAATGGCTACAGTTTTTTTCAAATCCATATTCTGTGAAAAATGCGAACAGACTGAGTAATTAATAAAAGATTATAATTTTTTAGGTGGAGTTTTTCTTTCAGCGAACTTCATGGTTCAGCAGTGAGACTTCAGTATGTTGAATGACACAGATTGATTGAGCCTGGAGGCTAGAGCAAAGGTGCGCTGTGGGACTGAAAGGTTTGATTACTGTCTAATCTACTGAATATAAATTAGAATTAAAGTGGGATATTGCAACATGAATATCATGTGTTTTAAGAGACCTGGTTTCTATTGGCTGGCTATTCCTACGCAGTTACTTAATTCATACTAAAACCACTTAAATGATATGTCTTGTGAGGAAGCTACAGTAAGCAAACTGAGTAAAATGGGACTTTTGTCATTGTTAAATGTCCTCTGAATTCAGCTAAAAGTACACAAACCTTCCCTCAACGAGATCACAAGGGAATCTGGTTTCAAAGGTTCACACATTATTGGAAACTCAAACCTAACTCAAATGTTTTCTCAGTGGAAACATCATAATCTTTACCTCTGTGCAAGAGGTTTTGTTGCTCTAAATATATCCCATCATAAATGACTTTTGTTCGTTATGTATCTTGCCTTTCCTAATTGCTGCGGTTTGTTCACAGCAGGGAGAGGAGTGAAAGCCAGCGCACCACTGCTTTTTTAGATCACTCCAGGCAACGACTGCGGCTCATTATGCAGAGGAAAGCAAATCATTACTAATGATTTTCAAAACAAAACTGACACTGAACACCATGGCATTATTTTTAATGTCTCCGCTCACCATCTTCGATTTCAACTGAATCTACATCTGCTCTAATTTATGGCTGTAATTAACGGTGATCAGGTGCCCTCTGTTAACTCTAACAAATGAACTCCACTGTCCACAACTCCTCTCCACCTTTTCAGCTCTTTTCATTCTTTATTTTAATGTGACTTTTACGTTTCTGTGTTACATTCCCCCCAACTGGTGAATGTGCAACTGATGAAATGTGTTTAAATGCGCTGTGCTGCTTGTCAGGCTCTGTGGGCCTCAGCTCTAGCTCCTCCTCCTCGCTGCTATTGGCTGATGAATCTGGTGAGCTGCAGCCAATCACAGTCCATCTGGGGGTACATAAACAATGAGGAGCCCAAACTGTTTGTGTATTGTGAGCTGTTTTGTCAGGACTTCGTGCATAGCTCCTTTGTAAGTTGTTGTCAGGTTAACGTCAGAAAAGTTTCAGATAATCAATGAATTATTATTAGTTACTGTTACCTACCTTTAGCTCTTTGCCAGGAATCTTCGTAGGGGAGAACTGCCATTTTTACTACATTTCCTTTTCTCCTGTTTCTTTGTCTTGATAGGGAGTTAGGTTTAGGATTGTACCTTTTCTTTTTTGGTTTATTTAGTATTGTGATTTTATTTTTATTCTGGGCTGGTTGGTTTGTTATTCTGGCCAGGACTCTCCCTGATGTTACATTTAAGCTTCTATACGTGGAAATATAAGACTGAAATACTGAACAAATTGACTCCTTATATTCCTCATCTAGTTTTAGGTTACTCCCCCTTCTCCTAGGCCAACTTGGTGTCATAACATCCTGAATCAAGTTTATTTTCAGCATCTCATACAGTTTGTTCTGTGTCTTGCAGCAAAATAATGTGCCCATTTGAAACCATAACGCCTTGATTATACACTTTAACCAATCCAGTTTGTTATTTATCAGTTTTGGGTATAAACACACATTTAAAATTCATATTTACAGTAAATGTTACACACTTGACTACTATTCTTTCTATTTGGAGCTCAGTCAAGCAGTTTGAGAGTGCAAAATTGTCTTTTAAAGAATGAAATAAACATGAGCTGAGCCATTATTGCAGAAATGTTCGTCACTAAAGTATATATTATCTATATTAACACAATGCTGCTGTTCTCTTGTTGACTTTAAAGCTTCTAGAGAGCATTAGTGTAGACGTTAAACTGAATTAAGACCAAAGAGATCCTCCTGGTTAGTTTCAAGAAAGCTGTAATGAAGAGCGAGTTTTGTTGAAATCGGTTTAGAAGTCAGTCAAAATTCTGTCACAATCACAAAGATAATTTTGATTTTAATGGGGCTGTTTTCATAAATAAAGGTTAAAGAAAGGTTAAACAAAAGTAATCTAACAAACTTATAATCGTTTCACCAGAGGGACACTCCATTTGACAATATCCTGTGAAACTGTCACAGAGTGATGGACTAATTTTCCCCCGCTGATTCTTTTTTCCCTCCCCTGTTACTATTTTGGAAAGCTGTCCCATCTGGCTGCTCTTCACAACAATATTGCCCAATGAACTTTCATTTCCTCTGTTGTTAAATAGAAATGAATCTGCTCTCCATCACAGGTGGGAGGCACACTTAATTGACTCGTGTTAACATCTTTCCATGCCTTGTACACCTGGTCTCTTTCTATATGCACATTTCATCAATGCATTTTATTCCGATCCGCTGATTTGACAGTTAACCCACTGTTGGACAATCAAATCACATCAACGTACCGTTCTGGCTTCAGATTTGCACAGAAGCCTGAATTATTTGGTTTAGGAAAGCTTGTGAGCTCAAATATATTTATGCGTGTTATACTACACAGGCTGGATGTTGGTGATATATATCTGAATAAATACGAAGTTGCAGACTGATTTATAGTTTGTGAGGTGTTAAAGTGAAGTGCAAAAAGAGATCAGGCAAAAAAAAAAAATGAGATGACTCAGTCTAATTTGTCTTCCAGTGCTCTGAAAAGCTAAGGCTGTATAAATGAGAAGGAAGGTGAAAAAAAACCCCTATAACATTCATTTTTGATTGGCTATCTGTATATCACGGGTCTTCAAAATGAACGTCAATTTCATCTCATCTATTGCCTGACAGAACTTAAATTGGATCCCAAAGAGAATAACACGATAGGAATGAAATCAACATTTCCATTTTCTGCTTTCTCTGCCACCTATCATAGTTGTTGATTCAATGAATTCAGCGATAAGAAGTGTTTTATTTAAAATTGCAGGAACATAGTTGGAAAACTTTTCAAATCGAAATTCAAACGGCTCTCGCAGAAACGTCATGTGCTCAGCAGTTATTCACGGCTGTTATCGCAAATGTCTGACAATGTCTGAGTCAAGCTGGAAAGGCTCATCACTTTCTTGATGCTGGCTTGTGTACCGCATACCAAATATTTACTGTTCTTCAGTTTCCCTCCTGTAAGAATATTTTAACAACCTGGCAATTCCCCTGGAACAAGCACCACTGTATGTAGATTCCAGGTAATTAAAAAAAAAACTGTAGTGCAGAGCCATGGCAATAACTGCACAATGCAAGAGAAGCTGATTTATATTAAAATATCCCCTCATTTCCTACACAATTAACCTTGGGCTAATGCTAATTTAAGCCTTCAGTGCCCACCAGATACTTCCTGGAAATGATGGGTAAACAGAGGAGGACCAGGAGCATAAAGAAGAGTAAAGAAATATGCATATACAGTTTTTCAAAGCCCCTGAGAATACAGTGTTCTGTATTATACATCTCAGGCATGGTGAACAAATGAGCATATGCATGAGTCTATTGCTCACCCCCACAATAATCTATAATTGGATGTATACACACCCCCCGTACATCATTATATGGATACAACATAGATTTGTTCTGGTCTTGATCAGGTACTGGTGACATCCTAAATACGCTGGTGTATACTGTGAGCCATACAACCTTGACTGTGAGTGGGGGATGTGGCTAATCCTCTATTAACGTTTTATATTGTGATAACGATATAATGTGATGTCGTAAATACAGATGTACACACATAGTCCCATGCAGGCTCTTACTTTGTTAAGGCTCAGTGGTGATATTCTGTATATTTCTTACTGTCAACACATCCCATTAAAAACCAATAATTAACTGATCCTGCTAACAAGTTTGGTGTGTTTATCCAAAGCCTGATATATGTTCTTCCTCTGAGCCATAGAGCTCTACTGTTGTCCAAAAGCTATTAAAAGCATATAAATGAGCCACACTGTTGCACTGGGTGACATGTTCAAGGGCAATGTAGCTTATTTTGAGTCAATCCCACATACAACATCCTGCTGCTGGGGAATACTCACTAGAAAACCAAATGTGTATTAATCCGCTACTGAAAATAGTCCCCAACAAATGCACTATGTACTCCTGTTTGAGTAATGTTTGCTAAAAACTACAGTGTCCAGCCGTTTGAGGAAACCAGTGAACCTTTTTTAAAAATGAAACTATAGTATATTTGTGACCAAAGATTTAGGTCTTAAGTAGGAACCAATGGTCTTGGGGCTGAGTTCCACAGACAGGGTAGGGAAGTCAGAAAGCACTGTGAGACGGACTAACACATTGTAGGTTTTGGTGTTTTCATGGTATTTGTTGACAGTAAGAAAAATATAGAATAACACCTGGCTTAACCTTTAAAGGTTTGTCTGTTGTGCATGTATTCTGTTTTGTAAGTATTAATTAATATGTTTGGCCTCAAGTATATTTAAGTGAGTCATAATTCTCCAGAAATTATAATTAATACAAAATTTACTCAAGTGCTGTAGTTCTACTGTTTTTAAGTGCAGTATAAACTTATTCTTAAATCTTTGTAAATTAGCATAAATTCCACAATCCACCATGAACTGGACCTGTTAGTTGTTTTTGCCATCTTTTGGCAAGTAAATCATAGTTTAGAAAACTAATAGATTGTAGGTAAGACACAGGTGCTGTGTCTCAAATTGTGTACTCCCGTTAGTACACTTACATGCAGTATACTGTGTACACTATGTACTGACTTGTGTAGTGTGTTAATTTTGACAGGGTAGTGTTGTCTCAAATCGAATACTGCTGTTGTGCGCTTACCAGAAATGACGATCGCAACCTTTGACCGCGTCTTCGTCTTCTTTTTAATGGCTGACTGCAGCCGGGCCACGATTGCCGCACGCCGAAATATCTGCCAGCTTGTTTGCTCACTTGACTTCAATTCAGTTATATTAAAAATGAATAAAAAATGAACGTGCTTTTACTTTTAGCCGTAACAATCGCAACCGCGGCCGCCATTTTTGTACGTTGGTGGGCTGTCCCCTTCCGCTATGTAGCCAAGATGGCGACCGTTGAGGATGAGAGGTGTGCAGCGTTCCACACTCAACTTTCTGACCGTCATGAGTACATCATCCGGGTACTCATAGTACACTGCATTTTGCCATACTTGTCAGTGGCAATGCACTTATGCACTCAAAATATTAAGTGCAGAAGTATGCGATTAGAGACACAGCAAGGGTTTGAGTTAGCTTAAGGTTTTGGTCCTGTATTTCACTGTGAAACCCCTACCTGTTGCAAGTCAGATGTACTGCCTAAACCTTATAAACGTGGTTAGAGGTATTTTTCCTCACACTTCCTACATGGTTCATATTATTCTCATGTTCAGATGCCGAGGCTCACGCCATTTTGGGAGGCCAAGCTAAAAGAAGGGATTGCTAACTGCATGCTGAGCTAATATATACTGCCTCGTGTCAAGTTGCGTAAATCACAGGGGTAATCATTAAGATGGTTTAAGTAGTTCACTGTGTGCTATGTGATTATGCGCTGAAAACAAACCATGTGGAGGGTGGATTAATATGGTCCAGTGGTGTTTTTAGATCAGGAGGAGGCGAGAGAGAGAGAGAGAGAGAGAGAGAGAGAGAGAGAGAGAGAGAGAGAGAGAGAGAGAGAGAGAGAGAGAGAGAGAGAAAGAAAGCAACCTGCAACTTGAGCCTTTGATCATCTGTGATGCTGAGTGTAGGGATTCACTACACCCACAAACCCTTTGAAGGCCCCCCGGCTGAAGCAATGGGCCCGGTCAGTCCTCTGAGCTTCACTTATTTATTTATTCATCTCTCCGGACCCACACAAGATGATACTCATGATTCATTAGATTTGGATACACACTTAAAAAAAAGGCTTTTAGGAGATTCAGCAGTATCAGGGGCAGCTGCTTCAGACGCTGTCAGTGCTGTAACTATTGTTCAAATAAGTGATTAGTCAACTGACACAAAATTAATCTCCCAAAAATATAGACATAGTTTGGGTTAAGATTTATGTCAAACTCCAAAAAATGTTAATACTTTATTAATCGTTATTAAATAAAAATGTCAAACATTGTGTGTTCCAGTTTCGCCAGTATGAGTATATGCAGCTCATCTCTCTTATTGAATCCCTTTGGGTTTTTTAACCAGTTGTTCATACAAAGTTGATTAATCAAAATATAACTGATAGACTAATAAATAATTATTAGTTGTAGCCCTAACTTCAGATGATGAGCTGCTGGTCTGTGTAAAACTACTACTGAGATATGCTAACAAAAACGTGGCCTATAGCAAACACAAGTTAGTGATACATTATGACATTTGGACCCAGAAGATGATTAGTTAGATACCACAAAACCAGTCTGTTATGAAGAAAGTTCACATTTTAAACATGATTGCTGGCTGACTTCAGAGATAAAGTCAAAGGTAACGTAATCTTGTACATGTCAGTGCATGCTGTGCAAATTAGCACACTGTAAATCCAGATGTTCATGCTTTTTCACATTCAGCTGAATGTTATATAAGGGGTGATAGTATCACTGTGATTGGCATATTTTATGGAACAGCGAGACCAGAGCTACATGATGATAAATGTGCTAATATTAGTGTGAAGTAATGTTTCTAGGAGCGTGGATTGTGCTTCTTGTAGCCTGGGAGATGAGTCATTGATGAAAAGCAACTTCCTTAGAAGCCTGTATCTTTGAAAGTTGTCTGTCTTGTTCCCTCAGTGACACATTACACAACATCTATTGGCCTAGACATGTTGCTTATACAACTATAGATCCAAGAAGTCTGTGGATGTATTAGTTCTTGACCAAGAATGAACGTGAGAAACCAACTTTCATTGTGAGAATTTAGCATGAAGTCTAGGAAGCACTGTTATCCACATTAAACATTTGAAAAACAACACCTGGAGTTCCTCTGTTCTCACCTTCCTCAGAAGTTTGTTCTCTCCAACACAACTTCGGAGGCACGTTCTCCCCAAGGGCACGAGTATCGACTTCAGTGTTTTGGACTTGATAATTACCTTTTATCTTGAACAGTGGGCTGCACAAGGACCTATTAAAATTAATTTAATTACTATTCAAGTACTATTAGAAGATGTGAGGGCTCAGCAGGGAAAATACCTTTATCACTCTGTTGTCCTTTAACTTGATTAGATTAGATTTATTGAAATCATCAAGTTAATGATGGATTGCGGGCTCTAAAGAGTCTGGAATCAAACCCTTTGCTCACGTTAGAAAAGATTGTAAGCTACCTTGAACATCCATCCACTTGAAGAATATGGACTTTTGTTGCATCGCCCTAAAGAGCTTGCATCAGCATGTTAAAACTGTAATGCTTCCCACAAGTATCTAAGCATTGTCTATGTTATGCTTTGGCCTTTGTGAAAGCCCTGCAATCTTTGTGCATTGTACTTTCAGGTAGCACAAAGCACAGCAGGCAAACGTATGAGGCTGGTAATAAAGGAACCCGAGAACTGCGAGCATGCTACAGTATGGGAATGCTCCAAGAAATCTTATTTGTGCTTTTCATGCCCTAAGCCTCTTGTCTCTAATCTATCCCACTTGATGTGTAGGTGTGTACGGGTGTGAAATATGCTTTCCTTCCATGGCAAGGATTCCACATTGTTCTTGCCAACAGGAAGGAGAAAATGTTTGGCAAGATTTTCTAAAACCTAAGCACCTACAAAGCAGATTCAAAGGAGGAGAATAAAGAGCAGTGTTGCTCTGAGCATTCAGTGGCTTTGTATGGACCATGACATCATCATTTCGTGCTTATGAACAATTATGTCAGTCACAATACAGACGTGAGTAGATGTCATGACCCTTAGATGATTACGGTGTCTCCAGGGGTGCTTTCAAGAACCAGATAAGAGTCGCTAAAATACTCGTGACTGGTGTATATTCTCCAGATATATATATATATATACTGTATTTACATGAACCACACACAATGCCTCTCCTCAGCTTTGTCCAGTAGAATTAGTAGATTTTCACTGTCAGTTATATTAAGATGATGAAACCACAATGAAATAGCTTTAACGGCGTAAAATGTGAAGCCTCCTACTGAGAAAAATAACCCTCTCAGCAGGTGATTCTCTCAGTTTTGTAAATCCACATTTTCAGATTAGACTTCTGCAGAAATGTTCATGGAAACCCACACTGGGAGATTTTTAATTTATAGCCTTAAATTATAAATACCCTGTTATTTATAATTAACAGGTTGTATCTTTGGATTACTTTTGCTTGGATAAAAATGCTTGCATAGATGTAGGTGGCATCCGCCAGCCCCAAAAGAGTTGATTTAGCAAATTAATAGCAGTAATGAATGCTTGTCTCTTTTCATTCAAAGCCAGAGTTAAATAGGCTCTACACAGGTCAGCCAGTTGAGCATATGTGATGTAATGCTGTTGATACTTAATTTAGCTAATTCATCAATTCCTGTGCATCGATTAGATTACATTATATTGACAACCATCGACAGATGCATAAAACCCACAGATTGAAAGAGACACAGAACGACTACAAACGATGCAGATTACTTTGTTGTTCTTTTGTGTCTCTTTGTAATTGTTTTTTTGTGCCTCTCTGTAGTGGTTTTTTGTCTCCAAGTCATAGTTTTTCGTCTCTTTGTATTCATTTTGTTTCAGTTTGTAGTAGTTTTGCATCTCTTTGTAGGTGTTTTGTTTCTCTTTGTAGTAGTTTTGAGTCTCTTTGTAGTAATTTTGTTTCTCTTTGTGGTCATTTTGTGTCTTTTTGTAGTTGTTTGACTTTCCAACAAGAGATGTTAACAGTAACTTCAAACAAAGGCTCTAGCACAGAGGCCCCTTGACCCCTTGGGCTCCTGGGACTGTGCCTGGTAGGCCTGTTCAGTAATCCATTCATATTGACAACCTCATGTAATGTTTTACAGTGTTAAATATCCTTCATTCATCATTTTCTACCCTTCCACACCAACGTCAAGACAATGTTTGCCTTCACATGTTGGGAAATGGAAGCTGAAATGTATGCTGTGAAGTGCTCACCAAAGAAGCTTTCCATGTTCAATTGTAAAGCCATTTACACTGTCTTTCACAGTAATAAGCCTCAGTGTTCAGCGCCTGAACAAATTAGATTCACAGTGTTATATTAGATAACGTTAAATGAAATCCATAGATCAAGTTAAGTTGGTGCTTCTGCTGGGCTCCTGAGAAGAAAAATCTAATATTGTTTGCGGAATTAATGCTCCTTTGTGGGTAAATCTTTGGAACATTATTGAATGTTTGTTTGCTGGCTTTCTACTGTATCCATTTTTCTAAGCAATATACAATCCATGTATGTAAAGCTATGAAAAGATGCAGAGCACCCGCAGACACCCTCCACAACCAAGCCAAGAGTGGAGTAAAAGGCTGCCTGTTAAATGCACTGGACTGATGAATGGTGATAATAGCAGGGTGCTGTATTTCTCAGTTACCTACTGCGTCACCTGAAATATTATTTGTCATCTCTAAAATACATTGTTACATTTGGCTATTTATGATATAATTTAAAACCCAGCTCCGTGAAGCTGCAGAGGGTTACTTATACTACAGTTTTATGTGTGAACAGGGTGTATGTGTTGGAATAAGAAAATATAATTATAGTTATGAAATGTAAAATAAATGCAATCACCTCTTTTTCATGCATCACCATTTATGACTGAGAAGTTTTTCCACTTATTTTCTCATCTATTCCCACTGCAGCCAACATGTCCATTGACAACCATTAATACTGCTGAAATGCCCTTGAGCAAGACACCAAAGGCCTGCCTACTCATTTATTGTAAATGAGCATAAATTAAATGGATAATACTGTCTGTAAATCTGAGAAAGACAGGAGTAGGTGGTCCGTGCTGAGGCATAATGATAGAAAGTCCCTGGTGGGTAGGTGGAAGACGTAACACAAAGGTGTGAAGATTTCCCACACGCAGAGAGAGAGCTGAGATTTAATGATGATGGAGATACATTTCATGCAGCACTGAGACATAGAAATTAGTGTTTTGTGCTCAGAAGGTGTTAAATGAGGGCTTAAAGACAGATGCTCTGGTTTATGACTTCATAAAATGGAGAAGATGATGGTGTCTGGCCAAGAATCAGTGTTAACTGTAAAATATGCTTATTGCCAAATGCAATTAGAATACTGAATGCTTATTCTCCTTACGGCTTTTTCACTAACTAAATTTTGTCCCCTGCCCCCTCTTATTTATAACAATGTTGTAGAACTGCATCTATGAGCAGTAATAAACTTAGAGCTGAACTAATCAGTATTTTTATATTAACAATGGATTAAAGTACTATCTGCAATGTGAAAGATGCTGCACATAGTGACGAAGGAGAATTATCACTCAACTCTGCAGTTCCCCTCAACTCTATGGAGTGTTTTAGAGTCTTTCAGCTCATTGTTTTGGTTTTACAGCCTGCAACTTTACTGTTCTGGTTCACTCTCACCGCTCTCATCAACCTCGTTTCCAGCAGCACTTCAGCGAAATAGCACTGATAAATCCACTGTACGCTACCTGGCCGTCACTAAACAGCAGACAGACGAAGTTAGCGAATGGTTGGTGAACATAGTGGAACATTTAGCAGCCAGATGTTTCCCTCAGAAGTTACAGAGATAAAAGAAGAGTGAATATTTGACCTACATTCACCAGGTGGCCAAAAACACAACTCCAAATTAATGCTTATCTTGCTCTGTATCTTCTGGATGTTCCTAACTAAAGAAAAAACAACTCACAAATTCTCCAACGTGTCATGAATTAAAAAGAACCAAAAGAATAAAAAATTTCATTTCTGTTGAATAACAATTGACAATTTTAATATCAAAAACAATGTGATTTTCCCACAGATGCCTCTCAGGTTTCTCCAAGTCGAGTCAGATTCAAAGTGTCTCTGTGACAGAGTATGTAAACCCTATTGGAGCCGGTATGGATTACACAATGATATTTGGCTCAATCTATGCGGCAGCACAGAATTTTCCTGTCTGTTTTCATCAGTGGTATCGACGTGACAGGCAAAAGCAAATTTGGCAGGCTGACTCACGCAGGGGCTGAGAGGGGGCTGGTTGCAAGGTTAATTGGCAATGGGAATAATTGGCCACTGGGCTCAATTTGTCTGATGGGAGGAATTGGAAACCAATCTTACTGTCTGGAAGCCTTCCATGCGATTCCTCAATGGAGGCATCTTTATCTGATGCTCTCTGCTTGAGCTGCATCCTCCTCTCTGATCACACTTGCTACAAATGGGTGTGCTGGTGCTGTTTATCTGCCACAGATCTGTAAACAAGTAGAGAATTCTAACAGCAGCAGCTTTGGTAAGTGATTCACTTGTCCTTCTGTGTGCACACAGCAAAATGAAGTTAAAGACCATGTTTTTATGTTACCCGCAACCCAACCAGAATGTTAAAAAAAAAAAAAAAACTTAAGATAGTTGGTATAGGTTATGTTACTGTAGACTTTTCTGATAATGCATTTTAAATTGGTGCAAAATAAAAATGTGAAAATACTATATAAGGTGTGTGTTTGATACAGGGTTCTTTCAGAGAAACTGAGTGGGCTTTTTACTGCAGACCCTCTCACTTCTAGCTGCTTGCTAAGCACAGCCTTGCCTTGAGGGCATGATTTGCCTGCCTTTCTGTTGATGGCTATTTGTATCCACAACGAGAGGATCAACAGAATCAGCATGTGAAATTGATTTTTCTCTCTGACTACATGTAAATGAACTTTCCAATGATTTTCAACTTAAAGCCGATGATGCAAATTGAATGCCATTTTGGCCTTGTTTTTATACTCTAATTCTACTCAGGCAGCCTAATGTGATGACATGTGCCAGACTGTGCTTCTCCTGAGATACAATGGAAATAATAATCGTCATGAACGCTTTGAAATTCTGAGGTTCTGTCTATTTTCTAAATAAAAATTGACATATCTATACCGGTGTAATATTTGAATATCATTTGATGCTTGAGTGATCGTCTGTTGGGAAATGTTAAATATTTAGATAGACTAAATACCAGAACAGTTTTATCAAATATTGAATCTTTGATGCTCAGTTAGTCAGATATCAATTGTTCAGAGGATCCTTATAGTTTAAAGCTCTTGACAGGCTGAACTTGTTGTAATATGCAATATTAACAGTTGTTGGGAGACTGGGGTTCCTCAGGGATCCTTAAGAGGCTCCCAGGAGAAACTCAGCTAAATTAAAAGCAGTTTATTATATGTTTTCCTTATCAGTCGATTCCATGCCATCCTGTATTTTCTCTCTCAACCTATTTCTCTACATAGTCCAATTCTACGCTACATTATATTCAACAAACTATGTAAATTTTCACACAGATAGAAGAGAGATATTGATAGACAGAACTGATAATGTATGGGCCAACACTCTTCAGTTTAGGATCAGTTTACAATAGTAAGCTTCAAAACTGTAGACGATACATATCTGTTCTTTCAGCATCTTATTGGGATTTTATAGGGAACTTTTAACAGCAAGTTTTCTGTTGTGCCACGTCTGGTACTTTTGTTTAAGAAAACTACCATTTCACCAACATAAAGCACATAATTGTATTTTTACACACAAGTAAGTAGTTATAAGTTAGCAGAAATACTAAGGGACCCAATATACTGACCTGTGGCATCTCAGTATCACATACAAAGGTGGTTTTGCTTTTATTGCTTTAGACATCTTGATTGACTTGTTTGACAAGAAAGCCTGTCTTGACTGAACAAAAAATATTCTGTGATTCACAGTGTCAAATGCTTTACAAATAAATACTTTCAAGAAATGTGTTTAGAGAAGTGCACATTTCTTTAGTAAATTGTAAAGACCGTGATGACCCTAATGAAGGCCACAAGACGAAACGCGTCGGCCTAATAATAAAATTGTTCTATATACTATAAGTGTCGCTGGAGTTTTGACCTCTCCAGTAAATTGTAATAAAAATGTCATCTTCGACAAATTGTGCAGAGATTTAATATTAAATAGCTGCTCTCTGGGTGTTCAGTTGAGTTTTTTTTTCTAGTAACTATGACATAAGAGGAGTTGTGTCTTATTGTGTGCAGACAAGAGTAAATAGAAAAAGTGAAGGAAAGGAAAGGTGGTAAAAAAGGAGAATTATACCATCATGTTCTTATTGTGAACGGCAGCTTAATTTGTAAATGTCATGGGATACAAACTTCATAGTGGCAGTTGTCTCATTTTACGAAATCTCAGAGAAGCAAGACAGGTGAGACGCCGCAGGAAAACGAATTGAAAAATTAAAAATTGGCAGATGGCATTAAACTTCCCAGCCAATGTTTTAATAGGTGAAACAGAAATACATCTTTGAAAGTGTAGGCAACATTATGCAATTGTCTTAAAGTAACACCCATAACTAAAATACCTTGCAGAATGATTTGCAGACTCTTTCTTGTCTAAACTTCCCCACCAATGTGACATAGATTGCAAATGTCTATGAATCTTGAGCAACTGGTTTGTCTTCTCAGATTGTTCAATTTGAATAATCTAAAACTATCCAATATTTCACAAGAAAAAATACCAGTAAAAAGTAAAAAAAAAAAAAGGTTTCATTTTGTGTAGCAGAAGTATATGTATGTTTTTGTCCCATTAATTATCTTGTGATCCTCTCAGATTTATCTTGTGACCAGAGCTGCAGGGAAAACCCTATGGTGTGTAAACTTCAATATCAACTGAGGATTAACAGTCTGGTTTTCCTGTGTGCTTTATGGACTACCAGTCTAAGCCCTCATCAAGCAGTTAAACTCACTTGGTAAAAACTGCAGAAGAGTTGAGGTCTAACAGCACAGATCAGGAAAAGAACTAGAGAGGCTGTGAGCTATTTACTTTGGTGGTATTTTATTCATTTTTTCCGCCCATCTTACTTCTATATTTCTTATATCTTCTCCTCACATTTTCATTGTATCTAATAAACTCGATTGGTCATATTTTATGGGTTTACATTTATTAGCTTAATTATTGATTGTTTCATTTGACCCAGGAGTCCCAGCGATAAGAACCACTTTATAAATGGTTGTTGTAAATGGAGGCCAGTGTTCACCGAGTTTTCAGTTTATTAGGTACACCTTTAATCTATTTAATAAAATTTGTTGTTGTAGGCCATTTAATTTAACAGTTAAGTGGTTGCGCCTGAGGTAACATTCTGCACATTAATGCTGAATTCAGATGTGATTCTCTGTTCCACAAAACATTTATACCAACAGTTTTTTGTCAGCCACATTATTTGCTGTAAACCCTTGAAACAGGGGCCAAAATAACAGCCATTTGGCCTATAGCATCAACTATCATACCACTATTAAAGTCACTAAGCTCACTCATTTTGCCTGTTCGAGCACTCAGTGGAGCACTGTGACTGATGCTGCTCTGCCTGGTTTTTACTACACACCATACTCACATAAAATACGCCAGTATGCAGTATATTATGTACATTGTAGTTCTTGTTTGATGTTTAATTAAGTTCTACGACCAAAATATTGCTTTAATATGAAATGTATTAGTGCTGACAGTGTGGGGGAGTCAATAAGGTGTGTATTAAGATATGTAGGCTACAGGCTACTGTACATCAACATGTGCAAAAGGAAATATTAATACCAGCGTAACGTGACATCAGTGTCTTTAGTGGGGAGTTGATGTAGAGTTAGATTTTGATGAAAAGCGAAAGGCAATTTGCATTTATCACTGCATTGTAAAGTTCCTTAGTAATGATAATTAATTCCAGATATTTATAGTGCAGGGAACTGGATCTTTTTCATATTCAGTCAAATTCCTGAGGCACTTCCACTTAGGTGCATCTGGGGATTTATTTACTCTTCTTCCATAATTCAGCTGACATATGAAATCAAATTCGATAAATTAATTTAAGATGAAGTTGAAGATGAAAGTCAAGTACGTTTTTTTCTACGAGACTCCAGGTCCTGTTTTAGTGATTACACAGTGTCATTTATTAGGCTTTCGCAAATTAACTTTTGCACAAACCTCAGCAACAGAATTCACACACCAGTTTCGCTAAATAAGCTAGTTTGAGAAAAGTAGAGTAGTAGAGAAAAAGAAAGTGTTAGACAAGGCTTGGAAACCTTTTCACATCTTTCTCTGATGAGAAATATCTTCATTTTCGGTGTCTTTGAACACATGTTCTTTCGCTCTTTTTCACAATCACTACATCATTCCAATTTCTGTTTAACTTCTCTGTCTACATTTAGTTTTTAAACTAATCCAAATGAGAATGGGCGTATTTTTAGTATTAAACTACTTAATATACAAAGAATCAACATTATTAGTAATAGATTGAACATGAGTAACACAAGTATGCAATGTAGAAGAATTGGAGTTAAAATTTGTTCAATGTCATCCCCCTTGTAGAACAATTTAGTTCATTATAATGCAGTTGTGGGATGTTCACCTCACACTGACTTTCTGCTCAGACGGTAGCAAGTCAACCTTTCATCCAAGAGCTCTGCTAAACAATGCTTCCCTAATCATTAAAGTGGCTAAGCCTGCAGATGAGCTCATTGGGTATAACGCACCCATCACAGTAATCATTACTGACAGGACATGCAGCTGCTAATGATCTTCTCTTAATCACACTTAATCAGGTAATAATGATTTTGAGGTGAGAGATGAAGTGCTTGCTCTCTGCTTTCGCCATGGAGAGGCCTTGTTTCACTTGACTGGTTTTGGTGTCAGCAGGGGGGCTGAAGGGGGCGGCACATTCATATGCTGCACTTCTCCCCGACTCACAGGGTCACTTGTTGGGATTGGAGGGAGGAGGGATTTATAAATTAGACCTAGATCATAAAGGACCGCAGGGAGACGGGACAGCGCACAAAGTTTACTGTGGGTATAAGGTTACTTAACACTAAACAATGTATATTTACATGCACACTAATACTCGATACCCAACCTTAAAGTAATACTTCCAGTACGTTTGTATTACAAGATTTCTCTATAACCCATTTCACATGGATTTATTCTGTACTACAAAAGCTGAGAGATGATACAAATTGAAATGAAACCTTATCTAAACTCAATTACAAATCACAGCATTCAGTTTAACAAAATGCATATTATGGCTGCAACAAACGATTATTTAAACATCTTCTTCTCTCACTGATACTTACACTTTTATTGTTTCTACACAGTGGTAACACTATTACCTGGCTTTTACTGTCTGGCCAGGCAAAAGCATTCATTTGGTAACATGATATAAATATTCCACTGTAAATGCAACACTGTGGTTTCTGTATTTATATCACTGTATTTCTGACCTATTTTCCCAATTTGAAAAGGTCATAAGAAATTTCTACTAAAGCATTTACATGCCACAATAAACTGAAAGATTGAGCAGCCCAAGGTTATGCTTACTCCCATTACAACCATACTCTGTAATCAGACAAAGGCATAATAATGACATATTGGCACCAAAGGGGCCCACTGTCTCAAAAGTCACTGATGTCCTTAGCTTAAGCTTAAGTTAAAGTCGGGGTTAAATAAGAGAAACTGAAAACAGAAAACACCACTCTGACCTCCACACTTTGTCTTTCCATGTCAAGCTATTGTCTGATTGTAATGGTGTCCATCCATCCATCTATTTTCTAAATCTATTATTCCCATTCAGGGTCACAGGATCTGGAGCCTAACCCAGCATGCATTGGGCATCAGGCAGGGAAACACCGTGGACAGGTTGGCGGTCAATCACAGAGCTAAAACTGAGACAGAGAGAGCAGAGCCAGGCTCACACCTACAGGCAATTTAGAAGATCCAATTATGGACGGACGTCTTTCTGTAGGATTTCTCCAGTTGCTCATATTTACTCCCACACTAAAACTGCATACAGATCAGACCAAAAGCTAAAACTGTTGTGTACCATTTCTAAATGTTTTTTTTTTAAGCACAAGAGCATATATGTCAGATTTCTGATGTTTTCTTTCAACAAAAAAAAGCCCATATTACTTTTGCTGAACAGTGGTCACTAATGGCACACTGAATTTCCCTACATTTCTTTAACACCTCAACACCGTTGCTTTAATTATCATCATTAGTAACCTTAGTGAGAGTGAGTTGAACAAAAGCAAAAAAAAAACAACAACAAATACTTTTTTCTGGAGTGTGTTTGGAGTGTGCTTGCTTCTTGTGAGAAGTGCATTAATATTTTATCTGTGACTTGCTAAAATGTAGCATAACAGTAGCATAAGTAGACAAAAGTCATTATGTCAGCTAACTGACTCACAATTCAAATACACAGCAATATCTAGCAAAAATTAGCTACCTTTAGCTAACATTTGCCAGTGGTCGTACCAGACTGAGTTAAGACTATAGGGACAAATCCACTGCATGTACTGGTGGGCACCAAATGTGTATTAATCCACAGCTGAAAATAACGTTTGATAAAAACTACAGTGACCAGCTGTTTTAAGAAATGACTGAGCTTACAGTTTACATTTGTGACCTGTTTTTTAAGATGTATATCTTCGGTAGGAACCGATGGGCTTGGGGCTGAGAGCCACAGACAGGTTAGGAAGTATTGAACGACATTGTTGACTTTGGTCTTTTCATGGGAGCTTAAAATGATTAACATACTGCAAATATTTGACTTACTGTCATGAGACCTGTTGGACCAGTATGCCTGGAAGTTTTGTGCACATTAATCCTCTGCTCACAGAGTAAAATCCCAACTCTTCTTACCACTCTGGGTAAATCCAAGAGCCTTTATCACTGTTATCACACTCTCAGTGGTCACACAGCCTGGCAGTGAACCGTGGCCTTTACTAATTGTAAACTCAATGAAGCATTCTTAACAGATGCTGGTGGAACGGCTCCATTAGGCCTTACGGCTGTCGTCCACATATCAAAGCCATGAAAAGTCAAACTGTCATTATCACACAGCTCAAACCACATCTATCCACCCGCCAATTTAATTCTTATTAAATGCACATTATAAGTGGAGATGGATGGTCTTGGTCGAGTGGAGTTACTGCTTTGGAAAGACTTTTGGTAGGACACACATTCACAGCACTCAGTAGTACCACAACAGCTTTTAAAATGCTATCCATAAAGTATTTATAAACAGACAAATAAAGCCCATAATGTTGTCAGTGGTGGAAATATGGAATATTTACAGCTGTGGGATGTGATTTGAATGGATTTAATAGATAAAAGGTGGTCCAGAATGTGTGCAGACCCTCTGTAGGGAGTGATTGTGCAGGAAAAACAAAGCTGTTAGAGTCCTGTGTTGCTCTGCCAGCTTGAGTGAGAACAACTGCACGTGACACAACAAATAGGCTTTGGACTGTGTGATGCAGAGGTTATACCAAATGACTCCCAGACCACAGTCCCTTATCTCTATGCAGCTTTATTTTTTTTTTATAAATGAGGGATTAATTATTGCCTCAAAAAAAAAAAAAAAAAAAAAGAAGAAGAAGAGGAGGAAGCTGCATTCAGAAGATAAATCTACTGTAGCGGTTGCCCCCCTGAGGGTCTCATGTGAAAGAAAAAGAAAAAAAGAATGGGCGTAGGATGGTTTAGTAAAGCAGTAAAGTAAATAAAACAGGCAAAACACAATTTAACTCATATTTTTTCTTTAATTAGCAAAACCAAATAGAAACAATTACTCCTGCTAATTTCTCAACTGGAGAGTGATTAATGTTTTTGCAGTTGTTGTTTATGTTTAAATGATTAATTGATACACTTTACAAAGTAATTATCATGCAATTATCATTTTCTGTTTCAGCCATCCAAAACAAATCACATTGAAAATAAACCTTTTAATATCTTTATAATATCCGTGAGATTCTGCGCCACGCCATTATCTTTTTCCTGTCTTTTTCCTATCCTCTTTCTGTTTCCTCATACTGCATGACCCCGAGTTACCTTTAAAAAGGCCTTTTCATGATCTACAGCACCACTGGTATTTCAAACAATCATGTGATTTTGACAAGGTGCGTGGCAAGCCTCCCATGTGTGTGTAACAACAAGCCAGCTGCTCCTCAGGGATATTACCGCAGACAATCTTCCTTGCATATTCATCAGGCACTGTTGCTGGCACACACACACACACACACACACACACACACACAGAGATGATCATCATCATATACAACAATGCTCCTCTGATCAAAGAGAGCTCATTATCTCCCTGTCGTGCTGCAGAGTTCTGCTGAAATAACCAATCAGTTGAAGCTTTCAGAGTTTGGTTCTCTTTCTGCCTGTCTCAGCACACCACCTCCTCCTTTGGCTGGCAACACTTTAACCAAGGCACATTTGATTCCCCTCCTCTCACCAAATGTTGATTCGAGAGTCTGTTCAGAGAGAGCCCTTTGATTGCATTAACGATAAATGAGAAAGTGTGTCTGATTTATCTCTAGTTTACCGTTTGATTCTGCCGCGATGAAGATTTCTGTCTGATAATCAGCCTCTTGAAATGAGTGGTCAAATCGTTCCTCAAGATGTCCCATTTGATATGCGTGGGTTGGCATTAATGCATATGTGATGACTGTCAATTTCTGAGAAGTGAGAGTGACATTTGACCCAGATTATCCACTTTTGGCGCTGCCTGAATTATTGCGATAATCACAGATCAGATTTGTCAATTGACACTCCAGACAGACCTGCAGCAGATCTGCTGATGGCGACACCCACACACACCAAGCAGCTTGTGCAAAATTGTGATGCAGTTTTTTTTTTCTTTCCGTCATTAAAGTGACACACAGACAGCAATTTAGTGTTGTCTTGTTTCCATATTCAGTGAATTTCTGGTTGAAAGAGGACTATAACCAAAATTGCAAGGGCACACAAAAATGTATAATCAAGTCATGTGACATCTCATGTTTGAAAGATTTTGTGATGAGTTGTGGAGGGGGGATTTGATTGGTTAGGATAGATTTTTTTTTTTTTTTGCTTTACTTAAGTAAATGTACAGTAACAAGTAGCAAAGCCACAATGTAAAAAATAAGTTGTTTTTTTCTGCTGTGAAAACCACAATAGAAGACAGTTTAAGTGACAGGAATTCATTGAGGAAATGTTGAACAGCCACTTTTCAAGCATACAGTTGGTGAGTGTTGGATAATCAAAGATAGACTTTGGGTGGATTATCAGTCCAAGAAAAAGTATGTATTTATTAGCAGCAAAAAGACACATTATGAAGAATAAGCCCTTTTTAGAGCGTTATGTCATTGATGCAAATGTGATAAGTGTTTGGTCTGCATAGCGCAAGTTAAGCAGATGAAACATAATTTTACACTTCATCCATGCTGTGCAGGATCGAGGGGAGCTACCACAGGGCTGATATACAGTGTATGGATGGACAGACAACCATTCACGCTCACATGCACATTTGGTGTAAATTTAGAGTCTCTTGCATGTTTTTGGACTGTGCAGGGAAACCCAGTAAACCCACGCAGGCACGGAGGAGCATGGAGACTCCTCAGAGAGAGGCTCCCGGTGGCCTGCCGATTCAAATCCAACCCATCACCATATATTGAACTGTCAAGATGCACAGAAAGCAACATGTCAGCAGCACAACAGCAGCAGCTTCAGTCCTTCGTCTGTGTCTATACTGAATGCCTTCATCCATTGCCCTGAAGTTAACCCAGAAGTAGAGCTGCAATTAATGATTATTTTCATTATTGATTCATCTGCGAATTATTTTCTCAATTAAAGTTTTGGTCTATAAAATATCAGAATAATTGTGAAAAATGCCAATCACAATTTCCCAAAGTGCAAGTTCACATTCAAGTTCCTTGTTTGGTCTGACCAACAGTCCAAAACCCAAATATATTCAGTTTACTATCCTGGAAAACAAACAAAAGCAGCAATTTTTCGCATTTCAGAGGCTGGAACAAGGAAATGTTTGTTCCTTGAAAAATAACCTAAACCGCTTAATCGAATACCAACATTGTTGATGATTAACGTCCTGTTGACCGACTAAGCGATTAATCGACTAATGTTATTTTGCAAAGCAAGACAAAAATAGACTTAAAGCCTAAAAAGAGGATACTGGTTGGAGTTACACACGCAATGTAAAGCTCCAATGAAATGCCAGCCATTTTACGGTCAGTGCAGACAGCTATTTTAATAAAACTTCAAGTGCCAGATGCGTGTGAGGTGGACGACTGAAAGAAGCGTCAAAAACGCCTCCAGTGTAGAGTGGGTGTAGGGTTCCAAGACAGTCTGTTTAATTTAAAATACCACTACATCTTTTATGATCATCATTTTCTTTACATTAATTAGATTTGACTTAGAGATTGAGGAGCAAGTTGTGTTAACTCGACAACTCAATAATGACACTATCATGAAAGACAACAGCGCAGAGGGAAACATCGGACTAAATAACCCGCTGAACTGTAGCTACAATTGGCGCCTCAGCTCTGCAGAAGGTCAGAAATGAAGTTGCCTGCAGTGTGAACACCAGCTAAGACTTACTGTTGATGTTTACTTGTTTACTTGCTAAACCTGTTTGCTAGTTGATAATAATCAGCTGGGTATAAAGGTCACAAATAACTACATGGACAGGGAGGAGAGAGATTTACAGTCGTGTTTCATGCACATGCACAGGTTCAGCAGTGAGATAAGAGGCTTAGGAGCACAGGATAACACGAACTAATATATTCACAAACATCCTTGTGCATATAAGGTGCTGACACATTCATCATTTTCATAGGTTGTGCACGTTTCTGAACTAAAAGTAGCAGGGCCTTATCCAACATAAACATTGATCTGGTGTTTTACATTACTGCAGGCTTTTTTCGGCTACTGTTGACTGATCTTCCTCCACTTGAAACAGCAGGCTTTTTATTATTGTTTATTTGCCTTAATTTGGTTTTATTTTCCCAGTCCAGTCAGCTAATGGTTTTCAGCATTCTCCCAGAAACAGAGCCCTCCTGGTGTGTTTCAAAGTAATTTGGTTCCACCTGAGGAGACACACATGCTTGCTCAATGCAGAATCAATACTAATCGACTTTAAGGGAGGGGGGTGAAGCATGTCTTCAAGTAGATGTTGCAGCCTGGAGATAATATTTTAGGTGAGTTGAAGTGTTCGGACAGTGCTGCCGTGGTCACCGTCAGGTTTATTGATGACCTCGGGGCACTCTGTGTCTCTGTGTTTCTGTCTTACTCATTTTCTCGCCCTCCTCCAAGAGCTTCACCGCCATTGCTCGGTTTCTTTTTCCTCAGGCCCGTATCAATTATCTGAGATGGATTGAATAAATGCAAGACACAGCTCAGTATTCAGCATTTTCAAGGCTCATGTTAGGATCTAGTAGATGGAATATCGATCACAAATGATGCCTTGATTAAAAGTTAACATTTGCTTGAATGACTTGTGCTAATCAGTCTTTAAAGACTAGGTGGCCATCTTGATCGAGCATCTTGCTCCACCGCGCTGTGCAGTGACACAGTGACACATTTGCAAGCTACTTTATCTGCAAATTGACATTCCTCTCTTGTTCATAGAATGAGTGCTGTAAAGATTTACAGTATTTTTAACCATTTGAAAGGACTAACAAAGGTTTTGTTTACGTTCAGTGATTCTCAACAAAATATGTCCTTGAGGTCAAACAAATGTGTTGAAAGATTTCCCTTCCTCATAAAACTTTGGCAAAACCATTTTTTTACAAATATTTCAAATTGTGTATCATTTACATCCTAGCTAGCGGTCTTCCTCTTGAGCGCACCGTTACTTTTTTTTTGCTGCATTATTTCCGCCAACTGTCATCAGAACATCATCAGCATCATCAGAATAATGTGAAACTGGCGCAAAGAATGTGTATCGACTCACCCGCGTGCTCCCATGCCCAAACAAAACAGGAACCCACTCATAGGCTACATCCACACTAACACACCACACTGAAACGCTTAACTTTTGCTACATTTACGCCTAGAGTCCACACTACTCCAGCATTTTTGAATCCCTACAACGGAGACTTTTGAAAATGCTGCTGACCCCATTTTAGCTTGAAAACTCAGAGATTCCTTCCCTGATTCGTCATGCCCCTATCACATGTCCCTTTCCCAGACGAAAAGCCTTGACTACCGGCGGTTAATTCAACATGGATAACGAATTACAACACTTACTTTCAGTAACAGTTCCGCCTCATCGTCGGTCAAAGCAGAGAAATCTCTGATCTTTTCTCCATTGCTGTTCTTCGTTCGTAGTATTTTCTGCAACTAAGCAACCAACGGCAGAGTAGACAATCTGCTTCCTGTTTACACCGGCACGTGCATGTGCAGTGCACGTGAATGTTCATGTGATATGCGTTTTCAGGTGTGTAGTATGGATGGAGATTATATCTGGCTCCACAGGGTGCCTTCAGATCAGAGGACTGCCTTCTCATGTAAACTGTATATAGCTGTATCTTTAGGTAACTAACTTAACATCTCTTTGTCTTAATTTAATTTATGAATAATTATTTTTCATTTAGAAATATATGCAGTGAAATTGTGTCAACTTTGAACCCTCACTCTCATCTCAGACCAGCACAGTTATGGTCATGGGATTAGGATTCAAATTTCAAGACTCCCCCCTCAGTCTTGGTATCGACTTTTTGTCATTTCGGGTGGTCTTGACTACAGCACAATATAAATTATATCACACTGCATCTATATCATTCTTGGCTGTATTTTGTAATTAAAATGAATTCATTAATACTAATTCCTGTGGATAACTTTCCAAACACAGATGACACGATGTGATAATTTTTCAGATTGTCTTCTCAGGTATTGACACATCAACAGTGAACATCAGGTTTGGTTTTCACTTTTCCCCTTCAGAACAAAAAGGAAAGGCTTCTTTATAGACTCTGGATTTCTGCTCAGATTTGTCAAAAACAATCAATGTTCGGTACAGGCAGAAATTCATCATCTGACAGCAGCTTCAATAGTTCACAATGCAGTGCAGCCGAACGAGATGTTGTGTTTTGAGTAACGAGCGGGCGTGACCTGTCTTCTTCTATTCCCCGAAAACAGTTGCTTTAAACTATTGATCGTTCTTACATGGTCCTTCTTCTGGGAGCTGTTGACAGTCATTCTGGGAAATGTAGGATTTGACTGACCAGGAAGTCAGTAGTATACAGCTTTTCAATACAAAATAACTGAATACACTGAATATCACTTGATGGAAGGTAATCCTGCAAGAATACTCTGAGGTGGATTTTTTCCTTTCAGTTTCTTGCTCAAGGGCACCTTTGAGGAACTTTGACTCAGTGAAATTCTTACCTACTTCTCACTCCGAAGCTTTGCATTCTCCGCCTGCAGCGAATGTGAAACGATGATCTTCTGGTTACAAGCCCACATTTCTAACCTTTCTACCTGAGATTTCTAGGATTTCTGAAATGGCAGGATTTTGCTACTTGGCACGACACACAGCCTCCGGCAACACTGCCAGCTTTCACAGTAACAAACCACAAAGAGACTTTCTGGAGAAATTTAGGCTTTAAATTGCCTCCTGGCAAAATTATTGTTCCATACAGGTTACTTTACAAGAAAACAACTGCTAGTAAATAATGAAATTATAAGGTTAATATCCATTTCCTTAGCTTTATTTATTGTACGTTAGCCTACAAATTGATGTTACCCACACTGGCTTAAAGCTATTTACACTAATCACTGCATTACAAATGTAATGTTATTAATACGATTATCACTACATGTATTTGTTCTCCATGGTCTCCCACTTGTCACGTTATCCAAAAGGGCAAACAAATCAATCAAAACTACTCCAAACATTTTCATGATAACTAAACTAATATTTTATTGTTGCTAAGAGATTACAGCTGTAGTTCTTATCCACGCTGCCAAAAATAAAAAATAAAACACCCACATTTTTTTAAGGTTATCTGCCAGCTTGCATGCATTGAACTAATGCTTGGCAGTTCATGTTTATGAGCAATCTTAATGTAACCATTTAGTAAAAACTCATATTATACATGCTCTGATTTTACATTTTGTGGCCTGTATTTAAGGACTGCATTTTTTTAAACATATTTTTTAAATAATTTCTTAGTCATATTGATATTTTTCCTTGTTCCAAACAAATACTTGGACCCCAGAGTGCCGACAAACCCTATCTTGACAAATTCCCATTTAGAGTGGCGCAGCATATTGTCAGTAGTGGAAAGTGTTGATTGATGGAAGTGATGCATTCAGAGGCCTCTCAGCACACCCAGCATGTAGACAGGTGAGGTTAAAATCCTGTCACTCAGCAGTTCAACTTCCATTACTTATTCAACACTGCTGCATTTGGCTGGTGCAACACAGATGGGGATGAACACAATTAATGAAGCTATCTCTTCAGGATTAAGCAGTGCAGCACACACAGCTTGACCACAGACGTCTGTACCTTAAATGGATTCCCGCTGTATATTATTCCAGCATCCTCAAAACTCGGCTCATGTTATCTCAGTGGAAGAATGCCTGGAGGATAAACAGTTTCTCCTGCCCTTCAGGCAAAGCTTATTTTTCTGCATTTGTTTCAAGATGACTCAGTCAGCACATAGCGCTGAGCCGTTGCAGGACAGTCAGAATTGGTGGGGTAGAAACTCGCCGATATTGCAACAATCACAGGAATGTATGAGTTAGGTGAGATGTAGCCTTGTGTTCACGCTGTTAGTGTGAGATAAGACAAGGCCAATTTCATATTTTTTCCTTGTCGACAGCGGCTGGCAAGTTTTATTCCCGCTGTCTGGTTTGGCTATTGCTCATGTGTCAGAAGTGAATTCCACTTGGCAAGATTCACAAACTTAGACTTCACTTTCTTTTATGTTTGGCTTCTACACAAAACTCTGCTTAATAAAATGGGGAAAATACTGATCTATATGTGCTCTTTTCAAAACTGCTTTAGAGCAAACAAACTCGAGAAAAAGTATAATAAAGTCTGCTAATGTGAAATAATGATACAACATGTATAAAAAGTGCAGTATGTTGACTTAATCATTGCAATAAATCTATGAGGATGATAGTGTGTGTTATTTTGACATACGTTTGCCAAGATATGTGTGTCTGCATGTCAAGACTTGATAAGGGATCTCATAAATAAATGTACGTTTTGATTGGATAACAACAGTATTGTTACTGAAGCACTTGTTAATCCAATCAAATGTTGCACAAGACACACATCGCAGTAAGATGCAGAACTCCATATACACGTGGACAAAGGGCAATCAATGACAATTTCATATGATTAGAGACGTTTTTAAATGTTTTGTTATATAAATATTTTTATCTTTCTCACATTATTTATCATATTTTTCTACTCAATCATTCTTTCCCTTTAATTTTCTGTTTTACTTTTGTCTTAACCCTTGTAGTTTGTTGACATTAATCCACCTGTTTTACCCACATTTTCAATTTGAGCATATTAATCTATAAAATGTCTGCAATAGTGAAAAATATCAGTTTCTCAGAGTCCAAGGTGACGTCTTCAGATGTCTTGTTGTGTCTGACCAACAGTCTAAAACCCAAAGATATTCAGTTTATAATAACGTTAAACATAGAAAAGCAGAAAATCTTCATATCTGAGAGGCTGAAAACAGCAATTTTTAGGCATTTTTGCTTGAAAATGACTTATCATAATAGTCGTCGATTACGTTGATTGACTAATCGATAAATCAAATAATTGTTGCAGCTCTAGAAACAAACAAACACCATATTTCCATCACAATTTCCACTTGGTTTTCCATCGTTTGAGGTTTGACTGGCGGTCTTTCAGATACGTCATCTTGTTGCGCCCTCTTCTTCTGAAATGTTTTAATGACACCCAACTGAAGAATAGCGCCACCAACTGTTTATCTCAATCCTTAAAATATATTTTCTTCTGACCTTATTAAAACCCAAATGTTGAACAGTGTTGAAGTGGTAACTCTTCCCTTTGCCACAAACTGGACTTGCACATTTGATGAATGATGACCACAGAGCAACATTTTTGCACTAAATATGGAAATGTGTGATATATTATATTATCAATTATACATATATTTCATGTTGTATATGTTACATGGGCTATGCATGAACAAATACATATTCATTTTGTTTGCCAACAGTCACTCTATTTACAGTATGTTGCTGTATCCTACATAGAAACGAATTAGTCCCCAGAGAGGTCAAACTCCCCGTAAGACCTCTGATAAACGGAGCTGTCTTAAAAAGGGCCCAAGGTGTAAAGGATCCCAAACAGAACATTAGGGTTAACTGGCCTAAATTTTAAATTACATTGAATCCTCTCTCATTGCAAATTAATACAATGCATTTGCTCACTTTTGTCTCAGACACAGCAGTCTTGTTAAGCCCATGTAACAGCTTCTCTCTTAAACGCAGAGACAGGATCAGATTCAACACCTGCAAGTCATCTTAACAACCCTGCACAGCAGATGGGTTAAGCATTTGATTTCCATCTATAATTACCTCCAGGTTGACAGTTGCCAATCCACTGTGTATTGTAAATATAATCTTCGTAAGGATGTTTGCGTGGATTGTCTTTCCTGTCAGAGAGGCTGTGAGAGTGCTCTGCGCACCTGTCTTTGAAAACTTGTCACAGAGCTCAGCAGCAGCTGAGCAGCTAAAGCGTTGCCCCGGCTCACTGACAAGAAAAGAAATCATTTCACATTTGATTAAGTATTTATGAGTGCATCTTTTATTTATTTATTTTGATCAATGCGTCCCGTTTCATGCTGCTGTCGTTTTATATGTTGGAGATCCTCAAATCGCATCTCTAGCAGACATTATAGGTCTCCAGTCCCAGCTGATACTCAAATGCAATTGCAATCTAGAGCAAAATGCTATCGCATTTTCTCCGTCGTATGCATCTCTCCATTGTCGTATTCATCAAGGCGGGAGAAATTACCCCCATTGTGGTTAAATGTGATGGAAATGGGAAATCGTTGAAAAGCTGTTATGTTCTCCAGCTCTGCCTCAACACAAAGAGATAAATTTCAACAAAAACTATGAGTCTTCAGCAGACATCAGCAATTACATGTATGGGAGAGCAGGTAATGGACATGTATGGTGCGCCCACGCACTGTTGTGTTAGTTTGTTGATTGTATTTCTAATGAGAAATACATTCCCCTCAAGAGAGTTTGAGCTGGCCGAGACAATACTCAGCGAGGCAGACCCGGTCTCTGCCATTCACTCGTGCAGTGAGATAAGCCCCCGAGTGTTGTGATTGTTGACGTGGATGCCAGTGGGAGCTCTCCAGGATTACCAGGTCTGTCTGTCTTCTCTTTGAGCTGACCCAGCGGGACCCTGACAAAATGGTTTGATCCTAAACCCAGCATTACAGACTGACCTCCAAGCAGCATCTCTGCGGTACGGTTGGACGTGCGGTAAAGCTGCTGGAAAGTAGTGTGAGGACAGGCCTGAATTACATCTCCAACAGTGACAGCCAAACATTATTTTCAACTCTGGCACTCATGGTTTTGTTCTCCAGGACGCATAAACATGGAGGCATCTCAGTATTTCCGGCACATATCTAAACCTGCAGAGATGCAGTCAGAATTGATCCCTTGCAAAGCTTATATAGATATGACAAACTTACTACTAAAATTATCCAAGCAGCGTTTAGGGTAAGGGCTAGATAACAACTGCAACGCATGAAGGATTGGAGAGGTGTAAAATCAAGATTCATTGCCAAGTGCTCCCCTAATAACACTCTAATAATGTTATTTTTGGAACAAAGTGTCTATTTATTAAGACAGAAGAAAAATCACAATAGACAGATAGAAGGAGAATGATCTCTTCAGCTTCACAGAAAATCACTAAATGAGTTCCTTGAGAGACAAGTGTGCTTGTTTGGGGAGTTCAGAACAAATGTGCTGTAAGTAATCCTCCAAATATCAGTCCCTGAGACGCTCCATCACATTCACTTAATCCACTCCATTTAAAGCTCCTGTGTGTATAATTTTTATGGTATTATAACATCTTTCAAATGATTCTGATGGCATACGTTTTTGTTTGTATAAAAATTAGACAATCCAGGTGAAGACTGGTGTAGTGTGTGTGTTGCTTTTAGCTTATTAACTCTTAGTTGTTTGGAACACAGTGTAGTTTTTGATACCACCCCTAGGAGTCGCCAAAGTAAGTCCTACGCGTAGGGGCTTTAAATGACTATTTTCCTTGTCAATTAGTCTGATTAATTTTTTGTGATTTGTAGATGAATCATTTGGCCTATTAAATTTTTCTGTTGATCAACTAATTGATAAACCAGAGCATTGTGTTTATCCTTCCTTTAAAAAAACAACAACAATCTTCTTGGTACCAAGAGAAGCTACATGGTGCTGTGATCCAATACGACTCCAGTATATGCAAAATATTTCAAGGAGCGATACCCAAAAAAAACACAGCATACATAATTTTCTCTTCTCTGTGAGCCATTGTCATATGTAGCCTGAAGCTCTGTTGCTCTTTGTGTCTCTGCTGTGTGCTGCTGTATCTATCAGCTGAAAAAATCCACTGATCATGCATTCCTGCTGTTTGAATGACACCTTTCGACAAGCAGAAGATTACAGGTTCATCTAGAGGCGAGGTCGCGCTACACAGTTTTTATGCTGATTCTATGCCTTACTGGATTATTTGGATCCCCACAGTTTGGAGCAAGCATGATATTTTTAAAGATGTTTGATTTTTTGGGGGCCTGTTCCGACTTGACTGATGTTGTCTGAAGCGTTTCATGAGGCTTGGATTGCAGATTGACCAATAAATTGAGCGTTTTGCTTAGAGCTCGGCTATGTCTGATACAGACGCCCCTAACTGCTGCTCAATCTCACAGCTCTTCTTATCATCACTCGTGAACACGTCACACAGAGATATTTTAAGTCCTTCAGTCGAGGCAGCTGCTTCCCCCTTACCACTTGCAGATGATGTTGTCTATTTGGTTCCATTGGACCGTGAGCGTCTATGTGCACTGGAGCGGTTTCAAGCTTTCGTGTGACACGGCTGAGATGAAAATCAGCACCTCCAAAAACTTCAGTGTGGTGGAGGGTGGTGAAATGCAGCCGCTGTGGTTAACAATGCCAAAGCTGTCTGCATCAGTTTAGCACATAATAGATTTCCACTGATGTCACCTTGGTGGATTACTTTACTGCTGCATACTTAAAACAAGGTGAACATCTTTAGAAACATTACACTGCTGCAACAAATGATTCATTTTATTAAATAATAAATAATAATTATATTTTATTATTATTATTAAATCTTTACATTTTTAGTGGCTGGAATCCACAAATATTTAGCATTTTAGCTCGACTTAAATGATTAAACCATTATCAAAAAATGTTGCAGATCCACTAACATGGCACTACATGCTCTGTTATCTTGGCTATAATTTGAATGTGCAGACAGTTAAACCAGTGGTCATACTCTTCAATAAGTTCTGCAGAGCACAGCTCACAAATTCAACACTTTAACCTCCTAAATTACAAATTCACAAAGTTTTAAAAGCTCACCTGACACTTCAATGCTCCAACTATGAAGAGCCCTTTTAGAACTTTCTCGTCAATTACTTCCTGGTTGGTTTCGACTGCCTCTGTGTGTACTGCCGCTTGCTATAGAGGGACACTCACTGCAGCCTCCTAGGGTGATTGAATATGTGATTTTTGAAGTGCCAGGATTTTAAAAGAAAGCCGGGGATTCTGTACAGTGGATATAAATTTCAACAGCCCCTAGGAGCTTGGTTGTTTGGGACATATCCATACTCTGAACTATTGCGCCACTAAGGTTGAGAAAATTGCTTTCTGAAAGGATGTTCTTGTATGATGCATTTTAGAGCTCTTTTTTTTGTATCCCCTGAGCATGATTGGGCCTTTGAGACACAGTGGAAAGGTGAATTAAATACAGTCGCTGTCACAGCACAGTGTTCATAATAGTTTGCCCAGGACAGTAAAGGTCAGCGCTATCCTAAGGTTTTGTCAGGAAAAGCCAATTTGTGGAGTAACATCACTGCGTTTAATCAGGGGGGTAATTCTACGGTTGTCTGTCTGATTGTATGTATGTGAGTTTGTGTGAGAGTGTGTGTTGTACTGCGTGTGTTTCCCCTCTAACTCCCTCCCACCTCGAGCAATCAGCTTCAGGAAAACTTTGTTTTGACAACCATTTCAATTCCTGTTGTAGAGATCTACCCACCAAGCTGAACAGCCTTTTTGTACAGGTGCTGTCCAAGCTTATTGAAGTACTGCCTTTGAACTTCAATGCTTTTTTTTTTTCCTTTCTCTCTCGCAAGGCCTTTGTGAGAAAATACAATTCTACAGTCCAGTGAAACCGCTTTGGTAATGCATGCTCCCCTGCACGTGGTTGATTGTTGTCATAATTAATGTGTCTGTTGCACTTTGTTCAAACGCGGCAACTGTTCCTTCTCTCTTCTCAAGTCAAACATGAAACAAGATAGAGGCGAGCAGCGGGATCTATTTTCAAGGGAAGATTGAGCGTTAATGCAAATCATGTGATTTTGGAATAAGCAGTTAGCCAAAGTGATAATTTATCATTTGTACTCTCCAGCTGTCTGGTTAACTGACACATATAATCAGGCAGCTGAGTTAGAAATATTGCTGTTTGTGATTTTCATACATAACCATGAAGCTAACACTGTACTCAGACGTAAACTGTAGAAAGACATGCACATGGTGTTTGTGACATCAACTCTAGATTTCTGAAGGGATTTTGAATCCTGGATTTGAGTTTAGTGCTCGCTGCCATCTTGGCTTTTCTTAGAGCCAGAAAAAAAAGATATTAGAGCCATTTGGTCTAGGGTTGGGAAAAAAACACCCTCTTCCTCAAACAGAACAATATCACACAGACAAACCCAACAAGCTGTTCAACATACCCAGGACATATAGATGGGCCACAGACCAAGAGGCAAGCAACAGTGAAGAGATTAAATTATTATTAGAAGAGTTTATAGAATACCCCTACCCTGCAACTACTGAAGGCATATGTAAGGCTGTCCAAAATATAAACTATATCTTCAAGAGAACAGCAAATAAAGCTAAAAATGCATATACATGTGCCGTCTAGAGCTGAAAGGGTTTGTTGACTACTCGATTACTTGGTCAAATCTTTTTTACAATTGATTATACATCTCTACATCATTTTCCAAGCAAAACTTCTCTGGTTTCAGCTTCTCAAATTTGGGAATTTGTCGCTATTCTGTTTTCTATCATTGTAAACCGAATATCTTTGGGTTTTGGAGAGCTGTTCAGATGAAACAAGACATTTGAAGATGGCACTCTGTGCTCTGGGACATTTTTTACAGTTCCTTATCCCTTAAATATCTCTGGGTGTTCAAGGTCATCATGTGCAACGTTGCAAATCAAGAAGCAGGACTGTTTTATAGCATTGTTGGAAAAACCTTCATGTCAGGTATTCATTTTCCTGGATACATAAACACAGAAAATATACTATATTTCATCCATATCACCCATTGTTTAAAGGAGAGGGAGTCTGGTTGGAGTCGACTTTGATATGCTGAGACACCTGTCAATCAACCAGATACATCCCAAACCATTTCTTCCCAAGCCTCAATACCTCTCTGATGGAAAAATGATTCCCGAAATGGCCACTAAAAAGAACATTAGATGAAGTAGCTATTGAGACTAACTTCTTGAGGAAAAAAAATATATCGACTTTGTATTTTAGGAGAGGAGATGGAGGATTTTTCATTTGATGTCAGTACAGTTTTCTTGGAGTCAGCAGCTCGCAGCCATTAGAAGAAATGCAGCTGCAGTTGTCACTTGGCTCAGACAGCCAAATCAAAAGTTATTTTTTTCCCCATTTTTTTCTGAACTTTAAAGGCCGACTCTCAGCACTGTAATTTACGAGTGACACGACAGGACTGGACAGTGTAATGATTTGCTGTCATTACAACATTGATTGTCATCAATGATGCAGGAGTGCGTTCGCTGAACAAAGGGCGCCTTTTCTGACCAACAACTGGATGCTGCAATAGAAAGGTAACATAAGTGCTTCATCTCTGCTAATGCAGCTTTTGTGATGGTCTTACTTAGTCAGAGTGCAGTGAGAGGAGGTGAAACACTGTTCATCTTCCAGGCTCTCCTCCATGTTTTAGTGAGTCATGAGTGGTCAGACTGAGTTGCACTTTCAGAGATGCTATTTGAAATACATTTCACACCACCTGTGGTTTAAATTAGACCTAAAAGATTCAGCTGCTTTGGTCTTTTTATCTCCTGCTGGGCTTTTTGACTGATGTTAGTTTAAGCTATACATAAAACAGTATCTTATTTTATCATAATGACAAACAAACTAAAAATATTGTGTGACATGGTTAGGTGTTTATACTTCATACACAATATGTGCATATGTTGTGATTTATTTACTTAATATACATGTTATATTAAAATGATATTTAAAAAAAAAAATCTTAATATAAGGTCCACTTACTAGCTTGTTTCCAGAGCTTTCAACCACATTTCATGTTCTTCCCTAGCAGATGGAGTTTTCTCAGTTGTCATGGAGATCTGTCATTACTCCAATTATTGAGTAAGAAACAGCTGAAACCCCTAGAAAAAGATAAAAAGAGTTAAGATATTTTTGGTCAATGAATCTCCATGATGACTGAGCAAACTCCATCTGCTGAGCAAGGACATGAAATGTGGTTGAAAGCTCCGGTAACAATCTAATAAATGGACCTAAAGTTAAGATTTTTTTTTTGTCAAACTACTGTTTTCCAATGTCAAGACTGAACTTTTGCGCTCAAGCAGTGCAACAGTTGTTGTCACCTCTGAAGTGTTCCTAATTATAAAGAATTAAATGCTTGAATGGTTTTCAAGAAGTTGTCCATTAGCAGTTAATTAGATGGATCACATCAATTAGTTACAATAAATACAGTGTATATCAAGTGAAAGTAAAGCCGTCTGATTAGTGAGTCAAAGCCTTTATGGCATTTTTATGAATATGGATAGCATTTAGAAAGCTACTAATATCATTACTATTGCCACTGACAGTATGACTGTAAAGAATGAAAGAGACAGATGGCGACAGAGAGACTGCAGATTCTGACAAGCTCTGCTGCTATAGTAACAGTAATGGGCCAAAGTCCTTTCCTTTGTGGATAAATACTGGCCCATGCTTAAAAAAAAATGGAGTCAGTTTACTTAGTATCTGACAATATGAGTCCAATAAATCAACACAACGTTTGAGAATAGAGCCGGGGCTATTGGGACACATCCCACTCAGAGCTCTAGGCTGTTCTCACACAATGGACTCTGGGTATGCTTAAGTGTGAGAATGATATGCCTTCGTTGGGAAATCAAAACAGTCACATGAATCGCACTGGAAACTTTGAAATTTAAACTTTCTTTGCTTTTGTGATTTGGGGACTGGGGATAAAAAGGAAATCCAACATTTCAGTGAAGATTCTGTAGAATTAACTCCCAACTGTATGATTCTTTTGAAGATTACAAAAGATGGACTGTCTGCGGCACACACTGCAGATATTATTGACCATTATACTGAGAGGACCTCCCCAAGGACAATTCACTTCCTCCCTATAGAGCAGCAAATGGAAAGTGCTTTAAACTGTTTTCACTTCAACACAGTGGAAGTGCCCTCGCGGGACCCAGAGCTGGAGGGCTGAAGGCAGAAGGACTGCATGATTAGGCTGGGGATCTGATAGAAGGTCAGGATCTGTGGTAGGCCAGAGACGAACACAGATGCTATCAGGATCAGTCTGGAGAGCAGTGATAGTCCTCCAAGACTGTGTTCTACAGAGTGACAATACTGTCACTCCTCCCTCCACCAGCCGTCCCACCGGAAGATATCCAACAGCAAATCGATGATGATGTAAACCACGTTTCAAGCCACTCTGCTCCGGTTTACAGTCCTTATGTTGTAAACCCAACTGTGAAAATGTACTTAGAGCTTTAATGTATCTTGTAAAGGATGTCTTACAGTGCTGCCATCATTGTTTACAATGATTGGTGAAGACATCAAACCTGACTTCTGGCTTTTTGCTTTGCTGACTGTGGTATGGGGCAGGGTCATAAGAGAATTTGCTTGCAAAACAAATTTTTCTCCTTGACTGAGGCATCAACTTGAACCCCCTCCTATATCTGACAAGATGATCACGTCACTTCTTGGGCTGTTGTTGGTCTTTGCTTCTGACTTTCAAGCTGGAATAACATGGTAGTTATTCTGCACAGCTTGTCTACTTTCTCCTAAACTAGTCAACAAAAGCAGGTTCTGAATAGGTGTGAGCTGAGAAAACACTGAGATGCAAAATTGTGACTATATTTAATATGTTTCATTGAGCTTTGTAAGTTTAGAAGGGCTGCACCATGTGTAGCATGAGACAATGAAAATTTGTCAACCGTCTTTTGCTGTTTCATTCATACAGAGGTATGTATAGCTTTCATGTCTCTGGTTGTATTAGGCCACTGCGCGCAATGATGCAAATCAAGGAGCAGGACTGCTTTATGGTTAAACTGGATGTACAGGATTGTTGCATCAATGTGATTGAGTACCTTAATTTGTCAGGTATTTAGTCAATAGATAAACATCCACATGAGGTTATCATTCGATCTACAAAAAGGTGTCTCAATTGAGCTTCCAGAAAAATTGCCATATCATGACGATTTCACAATATAAAAGAAATATTGCCGCAATAAAAAGATTTTATCCATAGCGCCAAACCCTAGCTACAAGTCATCATAAAACATAGTTTATTGGTCCAATGCATCTGACAGCACTGCATCAATTCCTTATGTGATTGTTCCCAGACATAAACCTCATAGCAAAAACTCACACGTTCACAAGCTGTAGTCTGCTTGTGCGTGGCTGAATGAAATCACCCTGCGCAGCAAAATCTGTAGAAATCATATTGATGTGTATGTGTTCCAAATATATTGGTAAGTCATACATTATTTCCTCCTACTGTGAAAAATAAGAGGCAACTCAATTCAAAATTGGGAAATGAATTTTTCCACTCACAGTTACCATGCAGTTACCTGACAAATACATCAACAAACACTGCCAACACTACTGAGTCTGTACTTCTGATATGTTCATACAAGTGTGAGCATTATGGTGATATATATTGTCAGATGATATAAATGTGTCAACCTCAGGAGATTTTGCCATGTTGTTTACTGTATCCTGTGTTAACTATCCCTTTAACATCCCTGGGTGTGTTAGGCCATGGTGGGCAATGTTAATAAATGAATAGGATTCTTGCATCAGTGTGATGAAGTACTCTGATTTGTCAGGTATTTTGAATTTGCCAAAAAACAGACATTTCTGTTCCATTTTGTTTTATTAATTTACATTTTTTCCAATGATTTTCCAGAACATGTATTTCATCATAACATATTGATATAGATTACAATAAAATTACACATACCATGATATAGGATTCCATCCATATCGTCCACCACTCTGATTATATCCTAAAAATGCTCTTCAGTTTTTTTTTTTTTTATTACATTCAAATCAAAACACAGGACAAAATATTTAAGCATGTACATTTTGCTCATGTTTCACTCTAACCGGCGATTTTATATTGCCTTACATAACAATGGTTTTCTATTATGATAGCAAACATGCTTCTTTAAATATTAACACTAAGAAGGAGAAGAATAACACATAAAAGTGCACATTAATTCTTTAAGTGTGGTCAAACCTCTGTTCAGATGTGGTGAATGAGATCACAAAATTTGCTTTTAAACTAGAAGAGCAACCCTGGCTTTTTGTTATGTTCAGTGCGACAACTGCAGGGATACAACTTTGCTCAAAGGGAAACATCTGTGTTTTAAAGCCTTTTCACTAATTGCCATCATTTGTTCAACACTCAGACTCTCCACAAACATGTGAGCCACTTCCGTGCTGAAGCCGGACGGCATGTGTCGAGATATTCAGAGTCTGACTCACATTCTCCTTTCACTGCTTACAGTTTCCTGTTGAGCTTGTAAATCAATTAAATATGTCTCTGACAGGCTTCCTACTCAAACACCTATCAGGACGAATTTTGTTACACTCCTCATCCATCCTTGCATATAATGGTGTGCGATATGTACATGAATAGCCAAAGAGGAGCAGCCCCTATTGTCTGCTGTGTTGGCATTTCTGTATTCACCACATGGAATACTTCCATTTGAGAACTGAATTGTGTGTCAACATATCCTCGCTTCCCATCTTCCCTCAGGTGCTTTTCTCAATGCAAAGCTGGCTTTAGCCCCTGCTGACCTGTGTAGTTCTGCAGGAAGATGCTGTTAGCCCTGGGAGAAACAAACATAAAAACAGTCCCTCTTTCTAACGCTGTCTTTAATAGTAATGTGGGCCCTGTGGGTGTGCCTCGTTTCCTCTGAACTCCTACACAATATCTCAGAAGACCAGCAGCGGAGGATTCATTGAATCTACGGAGAAGAATAGAGACTGAAATCCCTCTCAGTCCTGTTAATCCAAAACATTAAAAAAAAAAGAAAAATATACAGTGTGTGTTGGGAAGCATCATCTAAATTGTGTCAAGATGAAATAGTATTTGTGCTCTTTACTCATTATTCTCTCTGCTTCAGTGCCTGCTAGCAACAGCAGGTATAACAAAGACAAATGACTAAACATTAGACGTGTGAGATGTCACTGTGCAGTTCATAAAATCACTCAACTCACTTGTCGGGCCCCTATGGCTTGATTAAAGTCTATTTAGTGTGTGACCTGAGCATATGAGTCCATATTCTTTCACACAGCCAAAGGTATGAGAGTGCAGAGTTATCGTCCGTCTCATCAGAAAGGACAGCCACTTGCTTGACTTTGGGCAAGGACGCACAGAAGCAGACCAGCGCCACATGGGACATCTGGATTTTCACACTTCTCGACACCCATGTGTAATCGACAGCGACAGGCAGTGAGTGACGGCATCAACTTGGAGCCTGAATACTCAGGTGGACAATGATTCCTCAATCATCTCTGTGGCTGGAACAGATCAGCGTCCTCGCTGCGTGCCAATAATACTTTAGTCAGACGGGTTGGAGCTGAGTATTTTCAATGGGGATTGTGTCAGTTAAAAACCCACGTTTACTTTGATTTTCGGGAGATGGCAGGTTATTTAGAAGATGGGTGACAGCTGCATTGTGATGATAAGGTTTTCGTGAAATGGGGGTCCACATACAATCATTCCCAATGGAGAGCCATCTTTCTTCATATATCAGATGTGAAGGAGGGCAAAACCAGTTACTGATCAAAGTTAGGAGAGATAAATTCAATCTGAAAGAAGTTAGAGAAAAATATCAATATTGCACTTCTTCCACCTCTATAAATATAATGCTGCTCTAAATACATTCCTGCTATTATACTGCTATAAATATTCAGGCACCAAGTAATTCTGTATAGAAAATACATATAAGGTAGACACAATAAAAGCAACACCTGCTATCAAGCAATGCTATCAACTTTTGTGAAGTTTTATGTACTTGTATGGCATTACATCATTTTATTAAGAGTTTATGTTACTTGGGCAGCTATTCCTTTGCTTAAAATTCCTTCGTTAAAAGCCTAGAAGTTGATATAGGTTAAGATTGACTAACTTAAGGTGATTATATATTAAGAGTACAAACTTATTAAAAGTTTTTAATGAAAAAAAACAATTACTGAACCATTATCTGTTTATATATGTGACAAATTGGTATGAGTTCCATACTCTGGTGACATTTTTTCCACTAAAGCTTCCAAAGTTTTTACCAGCATTTATTTGGTTTCCAGAGCTCCTCACAAAGCTCTAATGAAACAAGCAGGTCGTAGCATTAGTCAAATACTATAATTGATGTGATTGGCTGGCAATATTGCTGGCCCTGCTGCTTCATTTAAACTTTTCAGTTCTAGCTTTATTCGTCTTAACAAGCCAAGAATTCTAACTACTTGTAGAAAAGTGTACAAACATAGCAGCCATACAAAAATATTCATAATACCATCATTTATTTCTTGACAATTATTTGGCCATTTTTGCCTCGGGCTGTGGTGTAGCCAATCAACAATTTTTTCTTTAGAATCCACAAACTGATCACATTTCTTAATTCTGGGACAATGTCATAACAGTGTGAGCTAACCTTCAAGCTAAAGTCAGCTGTGTTATTGTGTCCAGCTTTGTTTTGTGCAGTGTCAAAAGCAAAGAATTAGACAACACCACTTCCACCATTGATCAAAATAGTTAGCGTGCATGTATGCGATTGGTTGGATAAGCACCAGTCCCTATTTGTATACGGTATGTGGCACAGACAAGCACCACCTGTCCAAACTGACCGTCCGTGAGTGAGTGACCACGATTTATGAGACATTGAGTCCACTGTGGCAGTCTGCAGCACCACGAGAGCCTAAACAAAAACTACAGTATGTTAACAAATTTCCCCACAAGATGTTCTGTTGAAGTTTCACTCACCTACCTGGCTGTACTCTGCCTGACAACATGGAAATGTTAATGCCTGTATGTTATAAATGAAAGGCAGATAGGGTGAGAGAATAAACCACACAGAAGTGCACGAGACGCATCATTTCAGAGGCATTAAGTGAGACGGGATTCAATTTCGTCTTGCCTGCCAGAGCGTGTCCCTCTCGTCTGTCACTTCCGCTATTTACCAGCAGTTTCTGAGCCAAAGGATGCAGTCGTCACATTTCCCATCACAGCTCGCTCGTGTTCCTATCACATACTGGACATGGTGACATGGTTAAATCAGCATACCTGACACTGATCATTGTCCTTTTGATGGAAGGCTCCTGTCTCCAGCCATTCCCACGCTGCTGCCAGCTTCTGCCCATTGCAGGAGGTGAACGTAACACCAGGCTTGGATGTCATATCATGGTCAAGGGCAAAGAAACATGGATAAAACTGCCTTGGTAATTTGAGGAGGCCAAATTCCTAGTTCAAATAGTGAGAGTGTATGTCATTGGCAGCTCTGTCTGATTATCAAAACCCCTGTTATTTTCAGACTAGGACAGGCTGGAATCTGGAGAATTGCCCAATGACTTTGTGCTGTGGAGGGCTTAGAATAAGGCTTAGTGATGGTGCTAGATTAGATAATGTTAGGTAGTTTAGTTTTGTCCAACAAAACAGACACAACAGCAGCAAAGTAAAGATTGGGCAGGTATTTAGAAAAACAAAAAGGGGTTTGTACTTTCACCAAATACTCATCCATGGAATGAAAACAATCCCACAATAAGACTGAATAAAGAAAAATGAATCCTCGAAATATTGAATACTGATTCTATATTGCAACGCACTACAGCTTGTACAGCTTGGCATTTGAGCCAATGCCTCGAAATGGAGAAAAAAAAAAAAACTGCTGTACAAAACTTTCAAAAATGAGTCTTATGTGAGTCCAACTCTGTGTTATTGATTTTTCACACAGCCTGTCGGGAGATATTATTGTGAAATGATTAAATGAGAAGTATAAGAGGATATTGAAACCTTTTTTTTAATCTTGAGGCCACGATGTTGGAACCTGTGGTGAACAGAGTGAAGAGGAAGATTCAGCTGTGAGTGGATTTCCTATTTCTGTATCCAGGTGAGACCTTTTACCAAAGGCCTCTACGATTTCAATTTCATTTGTTAAATTGACGCGCTGATGGGAAAATAAACCTTATTACCTTGCATGTTTCATAATATCCTGCCGTTTTTGTCATTAAGGTCTGTTTTTTCAGAGTTGTAATTAGATCTATAAAAGAAAAGTCATGTACGTTTTTGCTGTACTTATGCATGGCCTCCTCTACTTTACTGCTTGACGTTGGGATTAAGGTTTTGGTTATAGTTTAAAAAGAAAAATATTAGCATGAGAATAATAGGCCATATTTTGTTGTTTCCTGTTTCACTGCATTCATAAAATATGACACAAAACTGGGGTGCTTTACTTTTTGGAATCTGATATGAGATCATCTCAGCTTTTAGCTGCCATCTCAGCACTAAAGTGCAGAAACTGCTGTTTGCTCTTGGGATCTGTCCATGGTGCTGGAAGGCTCTGCTTATGGCCCTCTTGTCAACCAGAGGACCTCCTGATTTATATCACACGTACCGTCCGTCACCTCATCCTACCTGCACTGTCGTTCTTGATGTGTTTAAGGTCAATCTGCACCCTACTGTGCCTATACTTTATCACTGTTTGACCTCAGATGCCTTTGCTGTTGTATTACTTTCTGGAAGAGAAGGAGGCTTTACATACTCTGAGCCTTTTGGGGCACAGGGTAACATAACAGTACCAAGCAATGCAGGAGTGGCTTTAAGTGAAAGGTATATTGAGTCTACGACCTTGGTTTTATGAAGGCAGGGGAAGAGTGCAACACCATAAAATCCCCCTCTACCAATTTAACAGACGGGAAGTAAAGGAGTGAACTAAGAGCAGGACAGGACTTCCCCTGATCTACTAACCACTAATTAACTGGGAAGAAAGCCACTTGATAATGAATGTACATATGCATGTTAGCTATTTTAGGTATCAGGCTCATGTTCTTTCCTAAACAAGCTCAGAAAGGAAGCAGAAATGTGCTGCTACTTTTCTACTGTCTGAGGTCTGGGATCAGTTCTGCCAGACAGCTGCTGGAAAACACTCATAATTTTGCTCTTGGCTCCAAAATCCTCTATCAGTGAATGTACTACTATCACAATACGTTACTGATGTGACAGGAGATAGGGCGAATCAGAGGGGAGTGCGGGCCAGCTAACTTTAAAGTGGGTTTGCTTTTTCAGTCAGTAAAGGTAAGCTAAACCCTCCTGAACTCAGTTTATTCAGCTTTGAAATACATTTCTTCATTATGTGTTATAGTTAAACCTACTGTTTGTTTGTTTTGTTTTAAGGCTCAAACCAAAAATATAAAGAAAGCTTTTGCAGTTTTTTTTCCTCAAAACATTTAAACTTATTTTGAAATCCAACCTTTCATGTAGGATTTCCCTATTTTGTGTCATCATTTAAAATGTGGTCAATAGGTTGTAGCTGCTGGATGCACTGAAAGCAGTTGAACCTGATACACAACATACAGACATGTTTTTCATTTATTAAATTTATATCACATTCCCATCGCAGTTTAGCTCCATACCTACTGAAATACTGGTGCAACTTGTTGTTGACAAGAAAATTGAGATTCTTGAAGGAATAACACTTTTACAAAATGTCATTTTAAAGTTGTGTTCTAAAAATCCAAATGGCACTTGTGATGATTGGGATGTGAGATTGCTTTCTTTCATATGCCATATTAAGTGGACACTTTGTGTCGGAGTAGTAATTAAACTCAAACTCAAAATTAAACACCACAGATAGCTCTGCTCGTTAAATTCAGTGCAATTACAGTTATCAAAACATTCACTTTTTGCTCATCTTGCTTTACAGCTCAATTCCAGTGCAGTTAATTAAATGGCAGTGGAAAAGATATTCTGCTTTTTGGCCAATCAACATGTCAAGATTAAGACCAGCCACAGTCAGCCTGCAGTAACAGACACACTGAGCTGCGTAAAGATTTTCTCCAGATAAACATGGCAAGTAAAATAACTCCTATAGTTCATCAACAATGCTGTTTATAAAGAAGTCAAAGGCTGCTCAGAGATGTGATGAGTATTATGAGGGGACCTGTTGTACATTAGCACCTAAGTAGACATATCACACCCACAGGATGGGTCAGTTGTTTTATATAGGTGCACACATTACACAGTAAATAATACAAGACCTGAACCAAGCCTTTTTGGGACCCTATTTTGATAACATCCACCAGCAACAATTAACTACAACTTATGACACTCAGTTTTGATATTCTACCCCAAATGTTCCCTCAAAATGTATTTGTTGTAATCACACAGAAGAATCCATTCAATGCAAAACATTTGGGAATTTCCTTCCATGCATCAGCTCTACCCGCTGATCCTTTACAGGGCGAGGCACGGAGAGAACATGCAAACTCCACACAGAAAGGGCCCAGCCAGGTTCGACCCCAGGACCTTCTCACTGTGAGGCAACTGTGCTAACCGCTGCACCACCATGCTGCCCAATTTGGACATTATATATGCTCAATTACTTCACAAAATACAAGCACTTAAGAGACACAAAAAAATGTGGAACGTAATGCAAGCTAATTAAAATCCTCTTTCTTCTACTGTGTGTGTCTAATGTGTTCCTGCTGATCAACTTGGAAAACTGCTTTTGTGTGGATTTTTTTTTTTATAATCCCAACAGTTGTTATAGGAACACCAAATCCCCAAATTATATATATTATAATTCTATATTTTTAATGAGCTAAAAAGTTGCAGCATGCATAAAATGTCAAAATTTTATATTGTGCCTTCACTAAATCACTAAATGTGTTATAAAACCACTAAAATATATTTGTTTTAATCCAAGAATGTTTTTATTCCGAATTCCAAAATCCCACAAATTTGAATTTTGCAATCTGGGGCTTTTGGGAGTGGGGATTTACAGGGCACACTGGACCTTATAACTAAATTACACACATAAACACAAAAGAATTTAGGGAAAGCTACCACAGGGGTCGCATCGCTTATGCTTTGGAATACATAGTGCAACATAGTGCATTGATAGTATCATCCACCAACAGGCATATATTGTGCTGGTCTAATGGCATATTATTATTTAATAATCTCAGTTTCCCATACAGTATAGTATACTTTGACACGGCACTGCCACCAATAACGCAGGAAAATTACAGATTGGAATAAAGACTGTGGTCTTTTTCGCAGGCAGAGGCAAGTGCAACTAATGGTGAAGGTCAGTGGTTTGACCTGCTGGAGCGTCGGCTTAGAGCTGACAGAGGCAGCAAATGGGGAGCATGAAATGGAAGTGCTCCTCGTTTGAACTAATTTCCAGAGAGAACGACTGTTCTCAGAGCGCCAGAGCTTTCAACTGACGGCTGATATCACCTGTGAAAAGGCTGCACCGATAAAAAAAAAAAAAAAAAAAAAATGCAGGGAACCATATATTGCAGTGGCATCTGTAAAATAGGTGCTACCAGAGCAGTTGGCGGTCGGTGCACCTATTTTACAGATGCCACTGCAATATATGGTTCCCTGCATTTCGTTTTTTAATGTATGCTCTTCTTTTTCTCAGGTAATTTTATTCAACTTTTCTTTCAACTTCAAATTCCTGCCAAAATCTGCAGTCAAAAGATCTTTGTTAACCCTGATGTTAACAGATTCAGACTGTTTAAGTAGTGAAACCCATTATGGCATGATGCACTATTATATACTGTGTTCAAAGTCATTATTATAATATATTTATATATTATATTTTTTAATAATGGTTTATGAGCAAAGCTTCCTTTTGTCTATCTTTGATCGCGTTATCATTGTTGAGGTAACACAACTACATGCATTAAATAAAGGTTAAAGTGTTTTCTCTCCTTTTTGATGAAGTCGAATATGTTAATGTGAAGGTGGCTGAAGTGGACAAGCCCAGTGAAGGAGATGCATATCGTATATGGCCAGATTATGAGCCGTGATATGTTAAATTAAAACTGGAACAAATCAAGTAGGAGTCTTTTTGGTGTTCCATTGAATATTAATTAAGGTAATTAACTGAGGTAAATTGCAATTTAGAATGTAATTGGTAGTGAGATGACATTTGAAGTTCAAACAGGACTGGAATGCAGTCACCCCTAACCATATGCTAATGGCATTTCCCTAATCTTTAGCCTCACTTTTGAATGGGTTGGATTTCATTGTCCAATTAGTTTTGACCAAACAACCTCTTGGTTGGTAATGCGTGTGTAACTAAAAAGAGTTGGTTGAAAAATAGACATGTTGGCTAGGAAACTATAAGAGCAAGTGAGCCCTGCATACTAAGTGTAATGAAATACGTCAGCAGCGAGCAGCAGATACCGGTGAGAGTAAGTTGAACGAGGGGAAAACTCAGCACAGGGAGCAAATGGCTTGGCCTGGAAAATAAGAGCGGAAGGCTTTGTGCTCACCCACCAGGGGTAAGCTTTGTACTGTTCCCTGATTGAAGAAAATCATACAGTATGGATCTGTTGTACTGCCAAAACAAAATGTCTCTCCTTGTGCTCCAAACACAAGATTTGGGACTAGAGAAAAGAGTTGATTGTCTGTTCTTTCAGATATTACAGTGGTCACACTGGAATAAAAACTGATAGATAACAAGAGTAAAAATCAAACAGGTCCTTCTGTAGTTTGTTCCTTTCATGAACCTGTATAAGATATAAAATGAATCTCATCTGGATTTACCAACACATATAAGACCTGATAAAGCTAACGGAAAACATTGTCATTATTGATGAATACGTTACGTGACAATTTTCAAGACAGTAAAATTGCAACCAAACAAATAAGAAGGGATAAATACTTCATACAATAATAAAAAAAAAAAAAGATTGTGAAGAAAAACAAGTATGAAACAACAAGGAAACGGATTACGCATCATGCTGAGCTCGTCTGAATTCCTCATTGAGGTTGAATGACCTGGTTTGAGGGGTGTGTTTGAAAACAAGTGCATCATCAAGAATGCCAATTCAACACCATGTAGCGCTGCTATTATTGCAAGAACCTCCAGAAGCTTCTACAGTGATTGCGTGTGTCACACTGCTCTATTCTGTCCCCACCAAACACATTCATAGAGGTCTTAGGGTCATACTTTAAGTGCAACATAATGGCCACATCACAAAGCATTGCATCGTTTGACATCACTTGAGCACACATCGTATGTCATACAGACAGAAGAAATAGTCAGGTACAGGAGCCTGGATCAGGAGAATGTGATAGAACTGCTGCTTATCTGAAGAGTTGACACACATTAACACGGGGAAACAGGAAAGTGGCATATCCGGATGACTTGAAAACAGCGGATGAGGGAGTTTTGATGCGTGTCAGTTACCCTTCAGCCTGCAATAGTTGTCCTAAAGTAGTAACTTATTGTTACAAATTTAAAGGTAACTCATTGGAGCTACCCACCAATCAAATAGAAAAAAATGACATGCAGATAAAAAAAATTAAGTACCAGCTCACACAAATAAACATTGTTCAAAAATCCATGAACTCATTGGGCTGAGTAATTCCAAGGTTAGATGTTGATTTTTTGGTAACTTTACTTTAGGTCCCCTTATTTAGTATTTATAAGCACATTTTTAATAACTAACTATAACTATGAGGACATTTTTAAGTGTTTATTAATGTACAATATCAGTCAACAATTATAATTTCTCCTATAAACTTCTCCCATATTTTATATTATTACAAATCTGTTGTACTGTATTGTCATTATCTGTTTATACACCAGTTTCCACTTATGGGTGTCCACAAGAGGAGTTATAGTTATAGTAACTATATCTGCTTACAACTACATTATAGTGTGTTATAAACCATGTATTAAATGATTACATCCAGCTTATGAATGCTAAATAGGGGGACTTCCTAAAGCTAGGTCAAGTATTAGTATATACTCTATATCAAGGCAAGGCAATTTTATTTATAAAGCATATTTCATGACAGATAAACTCAATGCGCTTAACATTTCAGTGCATACAGCGACAATAAAAGTCAGTTATTTGAGTAAAGAACTGATAAAGAAAAGACATTTAACATATTAGGGCTGTAAATAATTATATGAATCGCTTAATCTTTAAAATGTCTTCAAATGGAAGTGACAACCAACAGTCCAAAACCCAAAGACGTTCATTTTTCAGTGATATAAAACAGAAAAAGCAGCTCATATACTACTAATTGATTTAATAATCACTTCAGCTCCAATTCATATCAAAGTTTACTTACAATTAGGGAGCTGATTTAAAACTGTGCCTCTTGCAGCTACTCTGCACCACTGATACTCCTGTTCAACATGTAAGGACTCCAGTGAAAACAAAAGGTATCCTTAATTAACTTTATCCTTACATGACATTTGCACAATGTTATATACTTTGTTTAACCGTTTGGTTGTCTTTGGGAGCTACAGCACACTGCAAACACAGACCATACTATAATTACAGCACCTTACTGAAGATAAAACTGCTCCCAGGAGGCAAGAATCTTCCATCGCCTGGTTCTTCAAAAACATCAGTGACCCCGTTTTAAAACTCTCTTTCAGTGTTACAACCACACAGAGAAGCTGCTGTTGACTGTAGGCGGGATAATAAAGGTGGATCTTCTGTTTGAGTGCTACCCTTCAGGACCAGCTGGCACTAGAGACTTATTGATTAATCTCTCGCAGGCTTGTTCTGACTCATTGCTTATCCAAATGTGTTTGTACTGAAATATTTGGCCATTTTTCTCTTGTGAATCTTTAGGGTCACTTTTGAGTGAGAGTTTAGCGTTTTAAATTCTTAGATGCACTAACGTTTTTAATAAGTATACTGTTATATTGATACATGAAGCCTTTTTTAGCTGTTCTAGTGGCATGTCGGTCTGTCACTTTGGTCCAACAACTACTATTGGATGGATTGCCATGAAATTTTGTACAGATATCCATGGTGCTCAGTCGATGAATCCTAATGACTTTAATGATTCCCTGCCTTTTCATCTTTTTTTATTTTTATTTTCAGCGTTTCCACTCAGTTTTTATGCACAAATTGAAAATATGCAGACAGAAATGCACCTAATAACATGCTTATTTTGTAATGTTGAGTAATGTTAAGAAACATTAACACTAAGTAGTGTGTCATCACCTAAAGTAGGTAATGTAATAGTGTCAATGCTGTGCTTGTATAAAATCTGGTAAATATATCTTTATTCATACTTAGAAGAGGATATATGGAAAAACATAGTGGCTGATGCCGGGCGGTCAGTTAGAGAGGCAGTGGGCAAATTTACACACTACAAAATGATACACAGGTATTATTAAACACCGGTGAAACTTTTCTTCATTTAATTTAGGATTGTTGGAGATAGGTTGCATAAACCATTGCCAGAATCTCCCCAGTTGTACTTGTAGAAGACAGGTCTCCTCTCACCAGGTATATCCAAACAAAAATTTGGACTTGCATCAGCAGGCTTTATTGGCACTTTAAGGATTGTTCTCTGCCATTGGAAGAGTCAGACAAAGCCTGTTTTTGATGAATGGTTAAAATCAATGACGGACATTGCCTCTTTTGAATCTTTGGTTGCAAGGACTAATAATTACCAAAAAAAATGCTGTGCCAGTAATGTTTATATTCATCTGACACACTGTAAAGTTCTGTCTGACAGTACAGTACAAGTCTCCAAACTAAAATCACATACAGTAGCCCTGATTGTATTTAGAAACCCATCTTTTGCGACATTTAAATTAGCATGCGTGTCTGAACAACTGTTCCACCAGCCTGTCCACACTCATCTGAGATGACTCAGCCTATACACAGATCCTACACACAACAATAACGGTCTGAAATAGAGCCATTAATCTCTAGCACGCTCCACTGCAATAACAAAGACACAGAAGTCACATTGTATGGATCAAATGGAGAAGTACATACATCTAAATTTAGTTTTTTTTTAGAGATTGAAGCAGACAACAGCTCTGAGATGGAGGAAGTTAAATGAGGCAGGAAATGATGCTGAGGCCACTGATACCATCAAACCCTCATACGTCCTTGATTATACATTCGGTATAATGTTGAATTCCAAATGTGTGAGGTGGCTCCAAGGAGCAAAAATCACTCTGTAGTCCTTGATTATTCATTAAACCCAAGTAAAGTATTCTTAAGTGACTGCAAAGGCACCTTTCACTGGAAAGCCCTTGGTAGGTACTGTAGCAGCAAAGGCTCACCAACATCAAGAGCAGGGCACACAAAGGTTCAAACATATTCTCTTTTATACTCATCAAATTCAGCAGGCAATCAAAGCCGCACTTGAGAGAGAAGTGTATAGTTTAATCTATTAATCAGAAGGTTTCTGAGATTGAACTGCTATTTAAAACACTCCTGAATGTTTGCTTCCGTTTATGCCCCTAATGCTTCAAAGTATTTTGGCTCAAAAGAAAAATTTACCAAAAAACCAAAATGCTTTTTATACTTCAGATCATTTTGATGTTTGTTTTATCAAAGATGTCAACTATTGTGTGTGTACATACATGTACTGCAGTGATTTCCAAGGAGTTTGGGATTCAAGAGCTTAATATCTAACTTTAGTCCCAATGGCAGTTCCCAAAGACCAAAGTCCACTCCTGAGATTAAAGGGCACAGAACACAATACCTTTGCAAGCTAAATACACAGTATTTCTTCTGTTTTAATACAGTAAAAAAAAAAAAAAAAAAAAAAAAAAAAAAAAAAATATATATATATATATATATATTTTAACACACAATATGAATCCTATTAAGCATTTACGTAGTGTAACCCAGGTTAAATAATGTATGCATATTGAATTTAACCTGAATATAAAGTGTTACATAGAAATCTCTTCAAATCACATTGAGAATACAGAAAATAACCTGTCAGTATTAAAAAGAATAAGAGGTAAAGATATCTGATAGATGAACACATTGAGGGAAAATAAACAGACAATTTTATCTGAAAAGATAAAAATGTATTTTCCTTTATTAGTATAAAATTCCGGTGGTTTTACACATTTTTACACGTGAACTTGAGAGGCTAGTTCAGCCAGCCAATCAGGTAATTTAGTTCCCATCTGGTGACCTGATGAAACCTGTGTGCAAAGGGTTTCACTTCCTTTTGAGCCACAGCGAGGAAGAGAGTATCCACCGTGAGGAGCGATAACCACTAACCTTAAAAAAATAAAAAATAAAAAATATATATTAAAGTTAGCTAAACCAGCTCTGTACTAATTTGTTAAACATTACCTGTGTGAATGTGACCAGAGGGCCCTGTCGTCGCTGGTTGCTGAGGAATATCTGCATTGGCAAGATGTTTTCGGACTGCTGAAACGCTAGCCGCTAATGCTAGCAAATGTAATGACGAATGCCATTCACTTATGCTAAGAGTGTTAGCAGTGTTATTACGAAGTGGAAATATAGTTGTGTGCAATGCAAATCATTAAATTAGCCGATGTATTTAATCCATCTGTTATATACTGGATGTTCATTTATGTTGTTTTAAGCACACTAAATGGTACGTTTGCTAATTGTTAAACGGTACACTTGTTAATTGTTAAAATGTTTTGTGCATGTGACTGTAGGCCGCCATTTCATGGCGCAGGGTACAAAGCCCAAGTTTTGGTGTTGGTGTAGCTATGTTATGCCAGTTACCATGTGAAGGAAGGAATATCTTAGTATTCTTTTCAATTTTGAGCTAGAGGTTATTTTAGTAATCGCAGTTCCCTGAAACGGGAGACTATATTCTTGTTGATAATGGATTTTACAATTACTAATGTTTCATTAGTTTTGATTGTTATTCTTTAAGTAATATAGGATACAAAGAGAATTTGATGTGTTCCAGCTTTTATATTATGGTCCACTATTCCAGATTGAAAGCTTGAATGTGAGTTCTGACCTTGTCCACTATAGGTCAGGTTTTTTGGACCTACCTGGAGTTTGAGCCTGGATACTGTTGGATGTTTGATGGCGAGCTACAACCCAACGGAGAGGAACTAGAAATTTAATTGCATGCAGAAGATTGAAACCAGACTTCAAGGATTTTGTCTCAACACAACCACAACCAACGCATTCTGAAGTGCGGTTGGACAAATAATTGCCACCCCTACAGTGGTATGAACAGAACTGTCATTTAGTTCTGGATGACTGATTTGTGTTTGACACAAGGACTGAGTTCACATCAGTGACTGAAGGAAACTGAAGTCTATAATTGAATTCTGAATTTAGAGACTGATTCTATTGTTTTTGGTTTAATTACCCGGGTAATAATTGTTTTGCACATGCATTTTTATTATTATTATTATTTTTTTTTAACTCATTTGCTCACAGCTTCTCATTAAAAAGAAGAGTTGTTCTCCCAAAAGGAAATATTGTGTCAGCGTTGATTCTGGTGTATTGTTTGGTCCATTCTGGCTCCATAGTCGTTCTTAGTGGTTTCTGATTTCCCTGGCCCTAATAAATATCACACCTAGTGTATTCTCTACAACCTTTCAAATCTTGTATGCCTTTCAGTAAAAGGGTTACAGTAGCTTTAGCCTTGAAAAATAAAGTATACTACTGAAATAGTTGTGAAACATTTAGTCTATTAATTAATTACCAACAGAAAGTGAATCATGGACAATTTTGAAAATCGATGGATTGTGAAAGTTATTTATCGAGCCAAAATCCCAAATGTCACTGCTTCCAGCTTCTCAAATGGAAAGAATTGATGTTTGTCTCCGTTTAATATCAATGTAAATTGCACATCTTTGGATTTTGGACTGCTTGTTGGACAAGAGCAAGTCATTTGACTTTGGGCTCTAACAAATTGTGATGGGCATGTTTCACTATTTTCTGACATCTTATAGACTATTAGTGGTTCCCAAACCACGGTACCCCTTCATGGTGATGGTTTTATCATGGCACCCCCACATGCCCACTCCCAGACACATACAGTAATACACATACACATGCAACCTTTTCAACTAAATACAACACCATTCATATCTGTTTAACCCACTGACAAAACAAATAACACTGATCTAACTTTACTCACAAACATCAATATTAAGTGAAAGACATTAAGTTTCTTTGGGTGTACTGTCTCAAGATGCCTTCCCTCTACACGAAAAACCATAAGCCAAGTAGCTTTCACTGCACAGCCTGATTTAAGTTATCTTGGCCGGCTCAGGTTTGGTCATCTCACACTGTGCTGAGTGCTGAGACGTATCAGCATTTCTTTGAGCTGTATTTACAGTGATACATCTTTCCAGTGCCTGCTCCGACAGCTGTTATTTCTGACTGTTGTGCATCTGCAAAACTCATGCCAGAAGGCGTGTTGCGTTATTATAAGAACTGGCAAATATGAGCTGTCATGTCCCCAATCTTAGCTGTGACATATAACTGCATATTTAGCAGGATTTTTATTACAATATGTTCAATGTTTAGTGCTTATTTCTTCAATTTTAAATGTTTCTTATGTATGTACAGCAAAAACAATGAAAATGAACAAATCCTGTGGCACACTTAATCCACCCCAGGGTGCCACAACACCCACTTTGGGAGCAACTAGACTATGAAAATAATCATTATTTGCACCCATAAACACATTTACACACTTGACCTCAGACAATACCTCAATAAAATAAATGTTAGGGATGAGTGAAGAAATATGTCTTCGTTTATCACTGTAAAGCACTGATTGCCGTCAGTATGGTCCACATAAGAGCTTTATAGCTAAATAAGCTATTAGGATCCTCTGCACTGTGGTTATATGGCCTGTCTGTGAGATGAATGATGGGGATTATTCATGGTCCCTTGGAGATGGGCTGAACTGATGACTATTAAGGTGGGACTCATTGACCCCCTCTTGACTGGCAGTGACACCAGGGACCGCCTCGTGTGGACCAAGGGTCAAATTGGATCAGTGTGAGGTCAGTGCTGACACAGAGTCCGGGACAGGTCCTCTGAGTAATTAGGTGAGGGAGGAAACCTGGCTGCCTCCGGCGGTTAGCCTCCATCGCTGAATGCCACCGGATTTCAACTTTCACTATCAGTCTGCCTTACAGGAGCAATAAGTGGGATTTTTACCGCTCCATGGCACAAAATGGCCATAATATATCTGGAGGGAGTTGATAGAGTGGTTGATAAATACCAATGACTCCATGATTACTTCACAAGGTGCTGACCTTTCTGGCGATGGAAACTTACTCTCTGGACCAGTCTGTCTGTTTGGCAAGAAAAACGTCTGGCCCATGGGCATTTCATGATGCTCCCAGCCTTCCAGCAGCCCCCAAAACCACATCTCCAACCCCAGCTGCTCACATTTTCAACTCCACATTTACATGCTCAAAAATAGCTCCATGTAAACACCTATACACGAAAGATTAATGCCCTTATTTTGCACCTGTGTTTAGCGAAGTTGATAAATAATAAAAGTTAATGTCTGAGCAGTAGCTGACGGGCCTGTAGGAAAAAGCAGTAACGGGGCATATGGAGTTGATGAGTTTACAAAGCACCTTAATGCAAGGACCCTTACTTGCAGTGTAAGCTGTAACATGAACACCAACTGCTAACATTGCTGCTTTTTTGTCAACACACAACTTTGCATCTGGGTTACTTCTGTGGTGTGCAGACATTTATCAGAGAGATTTATCTTTTAATGCAGACAGAGCTCCTCAAACCCAAAACCTCATGATTTTGTTATAATTATTATTATAATTGATATGTTACCCTGATATTTAGACATTTAGAATTAGATACTAGTGATCTCCGGCTCTTTGAAGGGAGCCGGATCTTATTGCTCCATTCCTTTACGTTCTTTTTTCTTTTTGCTAAGGGAGAAGGGGTTACTAGGTTTATCTGCGAAATAATCACTAATGATACGATAAGATCTGGATCAGATTCAAACTTAGACATCCCATCTATATTTTATTTTGCACATGTTGACTAGGTTTAGCAGCACTTAAATACTTGTATTGCCAGACTTCAACAACTATTACATGGATTGCCATGAAATGTTGTACCAAAATTCACGTCCCCCAGATGATGTATTCCAATGATCCTCTGACTTTTCCTCTAGTGAGGTTGACATTTGGTTGACGTTGGATGGATCGTCATGATATTTGGTTCAAACACTGATGTTCCTGTCAGGATGAATTGTAATAACTTTGGTGATGCCCTGACTTTTTATATGGCATCACCATCAGGTCAGAATCTGCATAACTAATGACATTCCCATCAGCCTCAGCTGTACAGTACTTTGTGTTTAGTGCTAATTAGCAAATGTTAGCATGCTCCCAGGCCCCCATTATTAAAGGAGAAGAAAGGGTAGCCAGAAAGAAGAGGTCAATTATATCAATACTACAACTCATTCTGAAATAAATGTAATAGATTATGTAATTTCTCTTTACTTTCAGCAGAAAACAGCAACCGTTTCAGGAATATGAGCACTTTTTTGGAGTGTGCTAACATGTATATACTTTGTTATTCAGGTCAGTTCATGTTGGATCATGTTATTGGATCTTAGGTTGGTGCTTTCGGTGTAAACTTTTATTTCAAAATCATCGTTTTCACAACAGGATTCTTGGTGTGTATGTGAACTCCTAAACTGAGTAGTATTAAGCTTTAAATGGCGATACTACACATTCAGGGGGAAAGCTGTCCTGATGAAGGACTGATGGAGTCATTAGTATGCGGAGACCTCAGAGCAGATAATAATCTGCTGTCTGCTGTCCGTCTCGACCGCGCTGTTGCAGGCGGGGAAAGAAGCAGCATTTTGGTGTTCAACATTCTGCTGAGCCTTTATGGGATGCTCTGATATGCTTAAAGGAGCTCATCCAAAATTTCACCACCTCAGCAATGCCAAGTGTGCAGGGCCGCCCTAAGATGCCCCAGCACAGATATTTATAAAGTTTATCCGACTTGTTCTGATGTCGGCTTTACCTGTGTGGGCCGGCCAGCGGGTGGAGAGTAAGCAGGTTTTATTCAAGTAATGTTTTAATTATGCCTACTTGGGGGAATTTTATATTTTACTTTAAAGTTTATTATTTATAGTTCCACACATCAAATACTAGTTTTCCCTCTCTGTGCTAAAGTTAATTTTTAACTTTTGAAAAAAAGTGGTGGTTTTAGATTTAAAAAAAAAAGAATTCGGTGAAAAGTTCAAGCATATTTTGTACTTTGAGTCAGCCATCTCAGCACAGTTAGGTCAAGCAAAGGGCTTAAAATAATGCAGATGAAGTTCTCTTTTGCCTTAATATAAACACAAGGATGTTACTGAGCAGACATTTTATTTCAGCATTTATGAACATGCCCTTCTACTGCACAGAGAAAGAAAATGCTGACATTCTGAATGTTCTACTTTTTCTTTTAGACAGGTGTTTTTTTCTGATATTTTATGGACCCTAAAATGAAAATTCATCTTTTCAACAGCCATAGAAACAGAACAGCGTCCCTGAGCCTGCTAGACAGTCTCTGCCTTGCTAAGAAGGACACTTCAACAGAGCAGATGCTTGCTGTCACAGGTGACAAAACGTCAACTCTGTGACTGAAGGGTGATATCTCTGTGTCCCCCAGTGCTCTGATAGTGTTCATTGAATGTAAAGAGTTTCACATTAATCCTTTACTAATGTAGCATGTTTAGATTTGATAAGATATTCAAATCGGACCGACAAACCGCGAGACAGACAGACCAGGTTTCCCACAAGAAGCAAAACTGTGATGAATAACGCTGGCATTTTCAGTTCATTAAATGTCAATTTTGCCAGGACCTTATCATATCAATTCAGTTCAGTAGCTTATATAACTGGCAATACTGTCCCTAGTGTAGGCTAACTCCAGCAGATCTGTTTAGCATCTCATTGAGTTAAGTTAGCTGAAGCAGCCAAAGTAGTTTGTCATTCTTATAATTAAATACTACTACTGTATGTAGCTCTTATAAATAATAATGCTACTTTTGAATGTCATGTTTATGTTTATATTGAGTGAAGCCCAGTACTCCACTAGAACAATATCTTACCAAATGGACTTAAATTAGTCAATTTTTCTATAGAAAACAAGGTAGCTAAATTGACTTTTCCCAAACACATACTGCAGGCTGATGGCTGAACATACTCTATGTTGTCACTTGATGTATTCATGATTTATGTACCTTTGTCCATGTGCCTGTGTGTGTTTTATGTTTCACCTGGCTGCAAGACAAATTTCCCCTCGGGGACAATAAAGTTGAAGTTGAAGTCCCTGGGAGGATTCAACAACAAGGAACAACAATCAACTGCAAATCATAAAACAAGATATGTATATTATCATCATCATTGGTACATATCACATATAATAATATGTAGATCACCAAAACAAGCGTGAAGTTAAAATAATCACATTTAAACTGCATGTAAAATACTGAAAAAATGACTAAAGACTAAAGAAGATCCACTTAGTAGATTTCATTCAGAGCTTTCAGCCACATCTGGTGGCCTTCATCTGCAGATAGAGATGGGGTTTTTATGAGATATGACTGAAAGCTCAGAAGAAATCTAGTCTGTGGACCTTGACCTAAAGCAGCTATACTTGACAATGTGAAAACAGTGTCACAATGTGAGAGGCGTCACTTGTAGTGATGGACATACAGAGAATTATCTTCATCTTTATCTGAATCTGCAGCTTCCTCAGCTTTACGGAGCTTTACAGTGAGTTTCAGCTCAGTGTTTAGCTGCCTGGCCCACAACTTTACTGTTTTGGTTCACTCTCACGCTCTGTTTTTGGCCACAGCAGGCAGCCGTTTTTCTGGGAAAAAGCTCTCAAGTCCCACTGTACAGTACCTGCTCAGCTCCAAAAGGTAGACGGACACAGTTAGCGACTAGCTGGTGAACATAGTGGAGCATTTAGCAGCTAAAGAGTCAGATATTTCTCTCAGGAGTTGGTTGGAGTTATAGAGCTATAAAGATTGGACTTTCATTCATCGGGTGGACACAAACACGACTCTAAATGAATGATAATGTGTAAATAAGCAACTGTTTGCTAAAAAGTTCACCATACCAAATGAAATTATATCACTGTGTTCACAACTGGTTTCCGCCATGCCCAAAAAAAAATAAAAAATAAATAAAAAAAATCTGTCAGAACCATTTCCAGTGGCAGAATGAACCTTCATTGAGTTGAGCAATGAGATAGTTTCCCCAAATTGTTCAGCCTTAGCAAAAGACATGGAGTACATTTATTCATCATCAGGTAAAAAGGATAGAAGCATAAATCATTTCATGTAGCTAAGGTGAAAAAGAAAATGCCACCAATGACAGAGAGTTACATTCATGTTGACATTCTGTAAATTACATATACGCTCAGTAAAACTGATAAAGCCTCTCACGCTGTGGCTCCGAGTTATTATTTCCCGACTTACTAACTGGCTGCATTTGCACTACTCTATGTCAAATCTTGGCTTGCCTAGTCTACCTGTTAGTTACCTGAGGCTTACTACTTGGATGGGAATCAATCTCTATGGAGCTACCCTATTTCAGTCAGGGAATCACTAATGGCTGTGTTGAGAGCCAGGGCAAAGCTGTAAATGGAAGAGAAACACCTTAATGTCTTGGCATGAAATGAGGAAGGTGTGATACTGCAGCTAAACACCCATGTGATTATATTTATACACAGTCTTCTCTCCAGGTGAACAGCACCTCCATATCTCAGAAGATGAACTGAATCAAAAAGTGTGCAGTAATTAGCAGCGTCCAGATATACTGCAGGCTTTGCTGTTATATCCTATTATATATTTGCTGAGAGCATAATTATACATTTTCCTTATCGATGTGAAGGGACATGGACATCGTCATTGGCTTTTAACAATCAGCCCGGGTTTGTGAAATCCAATTTTTCTGTAATAAATGGTTTGATTAAGTCAACCATGGAAAAACAACCCAAAAGTCTCTATTCATCTGAGTTTTTTGATAGAACTGTGAATTTATAAGACAGTTTATTTGACACTATTTCAAACCAATTGATTGTTGCACTCTAGTTACACAAAGCACACTATTTAAAGAGAAATATAAGAAAGTATAAAAGTACATTTGTCTTTGTTTACACTCATTTTGTGAATTTTCTGCGAGTCAAACTGGACGACCTTGAAATAAAAGCAAACCAAATGATCAGTAATGTTTCAAAGAGCAACTTTTCCCCTTTGTTTCTCCCTTCGGCATGTTAACGCAAAGTTGCTGAAGAGATGATCAAGATGAGATGTGCATGTGTTGGTCAACTTCACCCTCCTGTCAAACTGTGTTTAGAAATTGCAAATAAGGCAGAGGAAAGCCACAACTATGGAAATAATTTAGGGTCAACTTGTGCTTGTCCCAAATCAATGTTGTGAAATCTCAAGGTCCATTTCGACTTTATTCTTTGCAAACAACGTAAAGTTGTTGGGCACTCCACATTGTATTACGAAGTTTCTTATTTTTCTACTTGACAAACTCAGCCTTGAAAACATTTCTACAATGAACTTGTGATGACATGACATCAGTTGTGCCTCATTATTTATACTGAGGGCGACTGAAGAATTATATTTTTATTATGGTGTCAAGGAAAGCCTGAGTATTAGCCATACTGTAGAACAATAACAGCTGCCATTGCCTTCAAAAATGTCAAGAGTCTACATATACACTGTAACATATTATGTGTCTTTTACAAAGCTGAAAGCAGACATCTTTTTATTCCATCACTTCTACCCAGAGTCAGCCGACTGGTAAATATGCCACTTAAATTCATTAGACATTGGCTCATAAAGAGAGTAATTATTTGGAGTCCTGTGCCTCCATCCGGTTAGCGTAAGAGTCAATTAGGGTGAACAACTGAATGTTAACTGGCTCATTAGATGGTGAGAAACAAAGCAAATGTCACATTTCCATAGGAGTGCTGGCGTTTTGCATAGCGGAGAGTTAACAGGCCAGCTGAATGCAGTTAGGACAGTCCATACGGAGAATTTAAACACTTTGCATCAACAACTGACACTTCAATTGTTACCAAATTGAGAACTCACACAGTAGTTAAAGCATTTGTTTCCTGTACTGAAATACTATGGACACTTGATACGAGTTGCACACATTCATTTTCATATATTTAAGAACTACTATATCAAATAAAAAAAAAAAACTTTCCTCCAGTGAAGAACTGTTATAATAAAGATAATAAAAGCTTTATCTTAGCAACAAAGAATCAATTTGTGGTTGACAAAATGGATTTTTGAGACATACAGCAGATCAACTTAGAATTCAACGCAAGCAGTGAAGCAGTTCATTCAGAGAAACAAAATGTAAAAAAAAATGTGTCCATAAATTTTAACAAAGTTTAACAAAATTAGCAAGAAGATTAATTAGTTAAAATGAGAAATAAAGACTTGGTTTTGTCTTTTTTAATATCTTTAATATCTTATCTTTTATTGTAGCTCACTTCAGATCAAACAGCGAAGTCTTATTGAGCCGTCTTTGTCCTTGAATATGAAGTATGAGTGTTCTTTCATTATTTTCATTAGCAATTTATCTAGTGAACATTTGTTTAGATTAATTGATTATTCAGTTAATCTATAAAATGTGGAAAAAAGTCTGAAATGCCGATCGGAAGGCCATCCTCTCATTACTTGTTTTGTTCAACCAACAGTCTAAAAGCCAAAGAAATGTCAATTATAATACCAGAGGAAAGAAGCAAAACCTCAAATTTGACATTTTCTTTTGCTAAATAAATAACTCAAATGATTAACTGATCATTAAAATAGTTGTCAATTTGCTTTCTGTTGACCGACTATAAAATCAGATCATTATTTCAGCACTGGAGACCTGACAATGCTGTGGTCATGCAGTCGGTATCATGTCACATTTATGGAAAATACAAACCGCAATCTTGAAGTCAGTCCCGCTGTCACTACCAGCAGCATTTGGACACTGGCTTCAACATCGCCCACCTGGTATCACAGTGTATTTCTTGAGGTTTGTCTCCACATACGGAAAATATGGCAAGGTGATATTGATGGCAGTGCACAGTAATAAAAAAAGATGTATTTTCTGTTTCATTCACACTGCATACAATTAGCTGTAAAATTAAGATTTTAAAAGTAATATTTGCTGCTCGGTATTTATGGTCGATTTTGAACTGAAGAGGTCAAAGACACTGACCATGAGATGTCGACTCATTCTTCAGCAGATATAAAAGGACTCAGTGATCTGGGTATAAAATAGCATCGCTATTATATCAACTTCCTAAAGAGTGTAAAATTCGTGGAACACACACATTTATATGAAAATATTAAGGGTTATTATGTGAAACGCAAAATCTGGATCCCTTTCACAGAAATATTAACCAGTGTTTTACACTGACTGTCCTGCTGTGGATTTCCACAGTGCTTTAAAGCAGAGATTATGCTACAAATGATTTCGCCCTCCACCCATCCATCAATTATCTATAACCGCTTATCCTTAGAGGTCACAGGGCTGGAGCCGATCCCAGCTGACATTGGGTGATTTAGCCCTGAATTTGAAAATAAAAAAAGAGGACCCACTACCTTCAGATCAGATCGTAAGATTAGGCGATATGACGGTATATACCGTGCGACGGTAGAAATGTCTCCACCGGTAGAGATTTGGTAATACCGTTTCCACCACAGGAGCTATCCTTAGTGTCTCTGCTATATATTCGGGGCAGGCTGTGTAGCAATTCAGGGCTGGGTTCTCGCGTGATCTTGCGAATCCAGCTGCCTCACAAGGTAATGTGATTTGGGCAGCAGGACTGCTTACCACGTGGGGTTAATGCACCTCTAACAGGGATGGTAATTAGCAGCAGCCACCAGCCAAATGCTGGTAAAATATGAAAGCTGGTAAATTTCTGACACAAAATATCCTATTTGGTGGCTGGTGAATTTGAACATTTATCTGTCAGTGTGTCAGTGGCTGGTAGATATTCACATTTTAAAAAGTTAATTTCCCACCCTGACCTCTAAGATGGTTTGCCAACTGCCGCAGAAGAAGAGAGTGACAAGAAAACATGAAGGAGGAGAATGAAATTGTAAATACAGAGCATGAAGTACGGTATGGTTATTTTAAATCATATCTTAATTGAATTTACAAAAAAAATTACTGTATGGTGATATATACTGTTACCATGATATAAAATTACATATATACTGTGATAGAAGATTTTGGCCATATCACCCACCCCTATCAGATCAAATCATTTTATAACATTTATAATTTCACAAGTTAAGAGAACAAAAGCAACAACACTGTAGAAAGTCGTTTATAACCTTTGATCTGGATGAATTCTGGTGGTTTGTGACTTGTGTAGATCGTTATCTGTAGCAAGGAGGACAGATACAGCTCAACAAATTACCCAACATCACACACAGCCACACACGGGGATGGAGGATACAGAGCCTGACAGATGTAACAAGCAGACTTTTGGGGTGGCGATAAAACACGAGGAATAAGAAGAATCACTCTGGACAACAGAGGAGCCGCATTTCCTCTCTGAGTGGCAAAGGAAGTGATACTCCACCAGCTTCTCGACCGCAGAGCCGGCCGCAGCCACAGTCCAGCTCTGATATGAGAGCAACAGCCTGCAACACAGGACATCTTCCAAAACAACAAAAAAGCAAATTCAAAAAGAAAGAACACAGAGATATAGGAATGAAAACAAATGATGTCCAAATATAAAAAACACACACACACACACACACACACACACACACACACCTTGACTCAATCAAATGGAGCTGGTTTTCTTTCCCTGGTCACAAATAAGAGAAGGCTGGAGAGAATGTGAGGTAAGCGGCGCAAGAGAAATATTATTCAATTTTTATTCTCATCCATCAGCGTATATCCCCATGACTCTACTGAAAGTGTTTTCCTATTGGCAAATGTGGCTGCGCTTCGGTAATAAATCATGAGCAAAAGCTGTGGCCCCCCAACTCAGCTGACATGATTCTCAACAATTGGATTCCTCTCGCTGTGCATATGTTGTCATGGCACCAGCACCATGAAGAGCAGCAGGTCAGCCACCATTAATGTGCTGGTTAGTGCAACACAACAAAAGGTGCAATAATCACTGTGTTTCTTCCAAATATAAATTTAATTGGTATTAATGTAGTTTTGCAGTTAAGTGTTTAATGTACTGATAAGATAATGTTTTCACATCGACAACGAAACACGTGGTTCATTCAAAATATCTATTAATAAAGGATGGATGTATTTCTCTCCCCACAGGCAAAATGTAAAGCTATGCAAATTAAACCATGCAACTACAGTGGGCGCATATTGCCTATATTTGAGACTTATCTTCCTTTCCAAATACAGCTAATAAAAGACTAAGCATAACAATTGGACCTGCAAGCAAGGTTAAACATTTGCAGCTGTGCCCTCTGCCTGCGCTATTTCCATCTCTGCCCAGCAAATGGTGAGAAGTGTTCAGTGAGAGGAGGCTGGGGGGGGGGGCAGATTAGTCACCAGAAATTGGATTCGTGCTTGCCAGAAAAGCATCCTGAAAACATGCGATGGGCTTCACACAGCCGGAAACGAGGAGAGAGTGAGGGGGGCAAAAGAAGGGAGTGGGAGTGGAGGTGGGTGTGAACAACAGCTACTGTAAGAGTTCTGAAGAGACGGCAAATGATCCACAGGGGTGAAATGGAGAGCGCATGCCTCATCACAGTCAGCAATTCACAAACATAACAGCCCTTATAAAGGGCAGACTCTATAATTTTCTCTTTTCCTTAATTTTGTTGTTTTGTTTGCTTTGTTTATACACTGTGATTGCAGGATAACACCCATGAACAGTTTTTCAAGATGCACACAGTGAACAGTGCTTATGTTTGTGGGGGATTTCCTCTGATGAAAACCCAAAATTCTTAATTGTGATTCCCTTTTGCCTTTCCTCCGTGCTTACATCTTGGCCGCGTTTAAGAGCGCCAACAAGGCCTGTGAAGTTGCGAGACTTTCTGTCAGTAAAGTGCTTGTGTGCGCTGGCAGATGGGGAGCAAAAGAGCATCAGAGCATGACAATATAATGAGTCTACTAATCATAGGATTCAGCCAAGCAGACAGTAAAGCAATTGTCAACTGTTACAATACTGGCTCCGGCAAAGAGAGACAAAAACTTGGACACGTGGACAGTCGTCACGTAGGAATCAACAGGATCAGGGAGCAACAGCGACTGAATACAGACACACTGACGTTGTAACTCTGGTCAAGCTAATACTGAAAGATGCCAGGAGTATAGTTCTGTAGAGCTGCATCTAACCCTTATTTTTGTTATCTATTAATCTGCCGATTATTTTCTCAATTAATCGATTAATTGTTTGGCCTATAAAGTACACTGCACAGACCACAACGTTACTGTTTTGGTTCACTCTCACCGCGCTTATAGCGTCGTTTTCAGCGGCAGACGGCAGCTTTATCAGTGAAAAAGAAACCTGCCCAGCACCAAACAACAGACAGACAAAGACAGTGACTAGCTGGTGAACATAGTGCAGTCTTAAATTGGATAAAAAAATGTAAAAGAATAATTAAAATCAGGAACTGATCAGGATCTGCTAAAAGAATAAGTACAGAAGAATTCAAATTTGGAGAAAGCCCTTTCCACACTTGACAGTTTTTCCACACATTTGGTGTTATGGACACATTTTGGTCGGTACCAAAAACATACAGTACCCAGCTGTATAGTAGACCTTTGATTATCCAAATCCTTTGTGAAACATGGTCAGTAAAATATTCTGGTTCTACAAAATATGGACACCTCACTAAGAATATGAAATATGGATAAACACACACTAAAATGCTCTGTGAAGTCCGTTACAAAAGTTACAAGGTGCAATCATCAATAAAGCGGTTCAAGTAAAGAAAATGTTTAAACTTTAACTTTATACCTGCAATATCAGTGCGGTACAGCAACTGGTCTTTTGTTCTCCTGTTACACAACAGAAGAATAAAGCATATGTGGAGACAGTATGTACAAACAGGTCATATTCTTTTAGGCCTTTGATGCCTTGTGATCTTTTCCAAGTTTCCATTCTGTCTTGTTATAGACATTAATTTCTTAATGTTCACAGACTTTTTCTTTTCCATTGTGTGGCTGACGAGACACATCACATTTGCCTGTGAAGTCTAATGATGACAACTAGCCCTGACATTGTTAAATATTGCCTTAGCGACATCAAATATTTGAGGTCACATAACAAAACTAATGATGATCCGAGTCTCCTTTTTGGCTTCCAAAGTGACACAAATATAAATTAACAAGTATGAAAATGCCACTAGAAAAAATGACAGAGCAATTTTCTTATTTGTTAGGGAGTATATTTTAATGCTGTGACATGGTTTTAGTAACTTATCTCCTAATTTGTTGGGATTTCTAACTGAAACTAGATTATTTTATCCAACCAACAGTCCAAAACCCAAAGACATTCAACTTACTATGACATAAAACCGAGGAAAGCCACAAATCCTCACATTTAAAATGCTGGAACAAGTTTTTTGATGAAAAATGACTTCTTATGGAAACAGTTGACGATCAACTAAACGATTAACCAACCAAACATTTCAGTTTGGACTGATGGCTATAACAACAGAATCTACAGCAGAATGGAGCTCCTACACTATTTTGTACATTCAATAATAACATTGAAGCTATTCAAGAATTGCCCTCAATTTACCACAGGACATATTACTGGTAACAGAAACATAGAAATGTAATACTGTATGTGTTTCAATGGTGCAATAATGTAAAACACAACATCTCTGCTATTTTAAAATACCTGTCTTTGTGCACAGAATGGCAGCTATTTTTCCAATTTAAAGTCAATATTAAAAAAAATGTATTTAAAAAAGACTTTTTCAATTTCTAATCACACTTTACCATTATGATGGTATGCATGGCTAATTAAGATACTTTTGTGAAAATCAATACAGCAATGCCAGGAGGGTCAACACAGGATTTCAGCACCAAGGACAGCTCCTTAAGTATCCAAACGCCGCACCAGCACACGGTAATCTGCTCTCAAGCAGGGACATAGATTTAGGAATAGCAAATGCATGTGTGATTACCTCAATACCGCTTCTGAGAAATGGTTTATGTCAAGAGATTTGTGTGAGTAACATTCACATTTACACTCTATTTAGCTGCAATATAATCACCTTGAATATCAAGGGTGCACTTCAGGATGTTGGAGTTTCGGCAGAGCATATAGGATCCACTTAATTTTTAATTTCCTCTCCAGATTCATTGCTCATTTCCCAAGACGCTTGTCAGAGCTTATACAATTCTTTGTGACCCTCAGCTGTCAATGCACTGCAGAACTACACTTCCCATTACACAACCCCAGCAACTGTGGCTTAAAAAATTAGACTGGATAAGGATTTTAATATATTTCAAATCTTTCTTCTGGTGGAGCTTTTATCTTTCCACACAGGTTGTATTCTTCGATAGATAGATAGATAGATAGATAGATAGATAGATAGATAGATAGATAGATAGATAGATAGATAGATAGATAGATAGATAGATAGATAGATAGATAGATAGATAGATAGATAGATAGATAGAATGAGCTGCTTTGTTTTTGTGTTTTATATTTGTTTTGTCAATCAGTATAGAGACACTTCTGTGGAAATTAGAGAAAGAATTTATTATTAGGAGTTCTTGTGATTCTTTCTAGTCAAACAACTCAATAAGCTGAAACATTACACAGAATATTTTAAAGGAAAAAATATAGAGTAAGTAGGCTATATATATATCAACAATTTATGAAAAGAAAAATGTAACATTTTTGATATTTGGTGTTTTTAAGCAAGATATTATATCACCCCTGCCGGAGACCTGTCCTTTCCTTTCTGCAGCACTTTACAGCAGGCAGCCCAGCTTTCTTGTTAACATTAACAACAATGTGTTAGCAAAAGAAAGCTAACACACAACCATTGCTTATACAGCGATGCGATTTATCTTAAAATGCCAGTGAAAATGGCTCTAGACTTAATGTTTTCTTGTGTAGCTATATCATATTACGGCAACAGATCATGCAAACTCCAAGATGTCTATAGATTGCAGTGTAAGCAATCAGAAATGTAATTTTAAAGTGTAGATTTCTATGTGGTATCATGTGAGGGGAAGAGTCATGTGGAATTTGCCAGCTAGGATCTGACAGCATATATATATATATATATATATATATATATATATATATATACATACATATATATATATATATATATATATACATATATAAAATTTTATTTTGTGTAACCTTGTTATTTAGCGCAAATGACAAAAGAAAAATGCATCCAGTTTGGTATAAAAATGTGATTATGGTCTACTCTGTAGCCTCTGTACACCCAGACAAAATAAACAAAAGTATTTTCCTGAGCCAGTGAGACTGAAAAGGTAAAAGACATTGGATTTCCATACCATATGCCATTTTGCTGCCACCAATAGCTCAGAGTTTTTGGGGAAATTGGCCAGTGAAAATAAACTTGATGGTGTTATGCTCCACCACCCGCTGTATTAGACCGATTCACGAGTGATGACAAGGAGTATTTACTGTCCATATGTGTAAGCCATCTATTTCAGTACAGCTTGTCATTGCCTGCTGTAAGGAAGGCAATGACAAGCTGTACGACTAAGTTAAATATATATGTTTAGTTCTGACGGTTGTAGCAACAACCATTGTAATTAGCTAGACAATGAGAGTTATTTTTGGAGGGGCTTATGCTGGCATTTCACTCCTTACACCTCTGCTGTTGATTTGCTGAGATGCAGACTCCTTCCTGAACTTCAATTAGTGCGGAATAAAAGAGTAAGGTCAAAAATACAGCGCTTGACAGTTAGATGTTGCAGCTTTAACGCTAAACTCCTGTTTGGAGGTTGGTGCTATCAACGGTGCTGTCTGTTAATGTGTGATCCTTTTTTAAGTGATGCTGAGAATGACATCACTTGGATGCCTTCTCATATCTACAGAAAGCTCTTTGATTAGAGGAATGATAAGCAAGATATCATCTGCTCTGTTGCAGATTAACCTTCCTCATTCAGAGGAGACTACTTTCCAGTATATTTTGTAATCCACTTCAGACACATTACAAAGCTATATTCTCTTTCATCTCTCAGATGCCCTATAGGCCAAGAAATTCTGTGCATGGAGAACCTCGAGTCGAACTGAAATCAAAGCTAAAATAAAAACAGGAGGGCTGTACTGCCTTTTCCCATGACACATCTCGGAGGACAGAATAGGAGCGATGGCAGCCTGTTTGTACCACCGACAATTCTGTGATGTTTACAATAACAGTGTCTTACATACAACAAAACATTGTTGCACAGTAGTTCTGTTGCAGAGAGACACTGAATTATATAATTTTACAAGGCTCAATACACACAGATATTGTATCATTAACAATGTAGAAGTGAAATGCAACTGATATTCTATTCACAAAATGACTTTGAAAAGAAATTATTTGAAAATTCCTTTTGTTTTTTTTCTCAGAATATACTAGAAAACAACTGGAATGTGTCCTATTTCTTTGAACCAGTTTGGTATCACACAGTGTAAGATTCAAGATTTATGATTAAAATAGAAGAGCCTGATGATGTTTGTGCAGTCAGACGTCTCAGAACTTGTAAAGTCTTGTAAAAAAAAAAATAAAATAAAATAAAATCTCACTGGAATATCCGGTATGATTTTCAGCCATGAGTTTCAAAATATGATGGATCTCAGTTGGATTATTTTCTACTTTGGAATCATTAGAATGATTAAGGGAAAACTGATGAAAACACAATGTTGAGAGGTGATTTTTTGATAATCTTGAAGGTGTGGTCTATCAAGTTTTAAGCTACTCTAAGATACTACATCACAGATCCTTGGACTCCAGCTGAGACTGCAGCCTGACATTCTTGGGCAGGTTTCTATTGATGATTTCAAAATGTAGATTAAACGTTAGGTGTGGTAGTGTCTTTGCCATGAGGGCTCCTAGACCCCAGAATAAACTGCCTGCGGCTGAATAAATCTTATAATTTATTCACTTCTTTCAACTCATTTTAACAGACCTGCTTTCATGTGACATACTTTTATGATTGTTGTGTTATTCCTTGTGAAGTGCTTTGTGGTTGTATTTTGAAAAGTACCTTATAACACAAATTATTTTCATTATTTTTGATGTTGTCATTGTTACGAGAATAAATGGCAGTTCACTTCCTATTCATTTCCTAACATAAAGTGTGCATTTGGAAGAGAAGGCTGGCTGGTGGTGGGTTGTGTGGGCTTAACTCCGGTCAGCAACAGTGGCTAGCTCCAACCGAGCGCTCCCCACGATTGTTGTTATTATTATTCTCATTGTCATTGTTACAATTATTGTTGGTGTTGTTGACGTTCTTATTGTTGTTGTCGTTTCTGATATTGACAACAGTACTGTTGTTATTGTTGTAGTTGTTGACGTTCTTATTGTTGTTGTCGTTTCTGATATTGACAACAGTATTGTTGTTGTTGTTGTCACTGTTGTTGATGTTGACAACAGTACTATTGTTGTTGTCACTGTTGTTGATATTGACAACAGTACTGTTGTTATTGTTGTTATAGTTGTTGTTGATATTGACAAGAGTACTGTTGTTATTGTTGTTGTTGATATTGACAACAGTACTGTTGTTATTGTTGTAGTTGTTGATGTTGACAACAGTATTGTTTTTGTTGTTGTCGCTGTTGATATTGACAACAGTACTATTGTTATTGTTGTTGTAGCTGTTGATGTTGACAACAGTACTATTGTTGTTGTCACTGTTGATATTGAAAACAGTACTGTTATTGTTATTGTCCTTGTTGTTGATATTGACAACAGTACTGTTGTTAATGTTGTTGTCGTTGTTGTTGGTGGTGGTGTTGCTGTGGTCGTCATTATTGTTGTTGTTATTATTGTTATAATTGTCATCGTAGTTACTATGGTTACTATTGCAGTTGGTCAATCAACACCGTCATTGTTGTTGTGAGACAGTAAGTATAATTTCCTGCTGAGTTTTGTTATGAGTCAAGAATTTCCACTTTTAACTTGTCACCATTTCCTACACTTAAACAAATATGGTACCATTTCTTTCCACTCCTGTGAGAAAAGTAAGTACAGCATTTAACTCTGTTCTAGCTAGAGGTAAGATACAGTAATTGGAACACACTCTGTGCGCCACAACATGAGTGAATAATGGTCTTAATCTTCACAAACTGCCTCATTAGTATCATCAACCACAGAGGGAGAGCGGGACCAAAGCGGCTCCCTGAGGCACGCCAGAAACATAGTCCACATTGCCCACATGAAAAGCTTAAACATACTGCAGGAGAAAACAAAAGTCTAACTGGTGACCAGAATATCAAAGAAAGCCCTAATGGTAAACCTTGTCCTGCATTCCTCAATAATTCATTACCTTGCCTAATTTATTCAGGAACAGCACGGAAAATATGATTTCCATGTTTATATAGCATTACAGAGGTGACTTTCTTCACATTTAAGTTACTTTTCGTAATGATGAACTACTATAATGGGTGCATTATGGAAACTGAAGCAAAATAAACAACAGAGAACGCCCTCAGGGTAATATATATTCCATCGTTTTACTGCAGAATAAGCTGTCTGTTTTTTTTCATTGTTGACTTTGCACTCTAAACTGGAGATGCAGTCTGGAGGTGCCGCACATACTATTCAGGATGCGTGACAGAGGCCTGCAGAGCCTGCAAAGCAGGTAGCACCAGCTCCTCACAGGCAGAAGAAACAAATAGAATTATTTATAGGTGTAAAATATTTATTTGGGATCTGTCTGTGCCCCCATTGCTAAAATATAACATAGGTGAAAACCCAGAGTGGGCTGGAACATTGAAAGATTAATCTCTCCTCATTTCACTGCTATAATAACAACCGATTTGATGGTTTTGGCACCATAAAACCACAAGTAATTAAAATGAAAGTGCATGTAAATAAGTGACTAGTAGCTGTCCTCATCTAGGATACCAGTTACCCTAAGTTACCTAGAACATCTAAAAATCATAATGAACCCCACTGCTTGATAACCTTGGATAAAAAAAGGCACTTAAAATTAGTAATGTATCAGATATTATACAGTGAATAAGAAATGCAGTGCAACACCTACACTACTAGATTTGGTTTGGGTGACATGGCAACAATATTAATGAACTACATTGTGTGAGACAAAATGGAAATCAGGATTGACCTTGTTGTTCAAATACCACTGTGCAGCAGGAATACAGAGTAAACACTCTCCTTTTTCCAGGTTCCACAGGAGATATAACAAGAGTTTCATGGGAGCTGCTAAAAACAGGACAAATTTAGGAAGTCATCGTACTAGTGAGACATCACTGGAGGTCTGGTCATTCACACTGTCAGTGAACGTGACAGCGAAGAATGTGCAATTCATTTTAAAATCGCTCTTTAACAAATTAGCAATGGTCATTTATGGTTATCTAAAGGGCACTGGACAATTCAGTGTGCTGACCTCTGTGTCAAAGCAATGGCTGCTGTCAATCATCTGATATCAATGATCAGATTTTTATGACAGCTTTTCACATTAACATCCTTTTAAGTATTTTGCTATCTATTTAAAAAATGCGTGCGTGCATTGTGTGTCTGTCACAATGAAAGCCCAGGCGTTGCCAAAACTGGTTTAAAGCATCCAAATAGCAATGTGAGTAAAATCAGATTTTTGTGCATCCAGTGTGTCCTAATGTGATTAAAAAGCGCTTTCAAATGGCAAATGTAACCGGAGCCATTATTAAACACAGGCTGGAAATCCTCCACTCACGCAGCTGCTTTAATTCTCTCAGCTCTGTCTTCTACGATAATACACTTGTTTTAACACACACACACACACACACACACACACACACACACACACACACACACACACACACACACACACACACACACACACACGTGAAGCCAAGGTAAAGTCACCAAGGTAGCAATAACAAGTTAAAATGTGACAGTTTTTAGTTCAAGACAAAAAACCAGACGTAATAATAGCAATCCATCATGTCGCACTCATTTTAGTACGAACATATGAGACAGCCAGCTCATATAGGACAGATTTATTATGTGAACCCAGAGTATGGTAGAGTTGATATTTGACATCTGGGTTCTGACATTGTCACTCTCAGCACAGCAGCGACTGAGGAGTGATGATCACAAACTAAACCCACATAACCAGATTAAATACAGAGCAGGATGCCAACTATTAAGCAGAATCTACTAAGCTATGTGTTGGAAAGCACCCCTGACCATTACCAAAAATGTACTATCCAGTGAAGTGAGATGTAGAGCTCTAAAGCCAGCAATGCACCTGCTATGCAGCAGCACGTTAAGACATGTCAGCTATGCAGAACATGGTTACACACATTAAAATTCCAGAGAGTTCATGGCATGAGCAGAATTCATGGCGTGTAACAAAGAATCTCTTCTTAAAAAAAACAGATGACTATCAGTAAATTTTAAGATTGGCAATGCGTGCTGCTGAGTTAAGCAGCAACAGAACAGGAGCTCAGCAGTTTAGGTCTAATTATGATGTTAAGCAAGCTGTCACATAAACCAAGTGCTTCGAGTTGAAATGTTTCTCTAATAGGTAGCTAAATGTTAAATGTGTGCAGAAAATGTGGATGTGACTCCTGTGAATCCTGTTTGTGACAAAGCCAGGTTGAGTTTTCCATAAAGCCAATATATCACAGGGAAATAATTACTGGTTTGTGAATTGGCTGTGGTGCAAGACAACAGCAACGTTTACATCTCAACGACCAATTTAACAACACACCTGTTTACAATGAGCTACAGATCATCCCCAAAAACAAAGGCAGCAAGCCACAACCTCTTTATAAACATGATCCATATTTTACCAATACACAAACAAACAGCATGAAAATGCTGTACTGCACAATGCCAAACATCTACCAAAAGCTCAGCCACTACAAGAGAGTAATTTGCAATGCTAACACTGCAAACAGGTAGCAAGCAAGAGGTAGAAACTTCTAGCTGCAAAGAAGCACCAAGACACGCTCAAAACAGCCAAAAACACCAACACAGTCAAGACATGAATTCACAATATGTATATATGCACAAGCAGCAAATTCTTACCTTGTTAAACTGAAGTGAAGATCCTCTGTATCCCAGTGGAGAAGTAAAACCTGTGGGAGGAGTAGAGTGGACCCAAGCTGGAACACCACAGCAGACAAGCTGACAGGAGTGGCGGTGCAATCTTGATTATTTCCTCCACAAATCCTTCCCAAAAGCTAAATGATCGGCCTGTAGGCATCCAGCTTGTTTATGAAAAGCTTCATGAACAGCAACAGTAGCTACAAGTGTCCTGTAACTTAGCAAAGTTGCAGCAGAGTTAGCAAACACGCTCTGCAGCACGGAGCACACCAGAGTATAGACAGTTTACATAGGCCGTGCTTTTAAAGGTTCAAAGGTGCGTTGGATTACGTGAATATGTGCACAGTGCAGCTGTAAACAGGCTTCGTTCAGTGTAATGCGATGCTTTTGACAATTACCTTGCATTATAATAGCTAGTTCAAATAGTTTGTCTTGAATTCTTTCTTCAAGATAATAATGATAAAAAAAAATTAGGCATCATCATCATCTCAATAATACAAGGTTACAAGGTGCTTTACAGGGGTACATCACTGATTAGTTCATTTCAGCTCTACAAACTCTAACAATGAGACGAATACAATCATAAATTCCAAAAAATCAATAAAATACAGTTAGATTCAATCTCAATATATACAAAGCAGACAAGATATTTTAGAACTGGAGAAACAAAAATGAGGGGTAACACATGGACGTCGTTAGGTCCATTTTAGGGGAGCTTTAGCCCCCCTAAAATATGCGTAAGCCCCCCTATAATTTTGGGTAGAATTTTTTTTTTTTTTTCAATATTTAAAATTAGTGCAGACATGCACTTAACATGAACCAGCAAGAAAACGAGTCAAACTATAATAACCATAAAAGTTCGTTTATTGAATAAAATTATCGTTATGATTCCCAGCCCTCATTGGCTACTAGCTAGGTAGGCGGGCATATGTTTCCAAGCTGGATCAAATGTTATTGCTTGCTTTAACGTTACTGGGGGGTACATACTGGGGGGTATTCCAAGTAGGTGGTTAAATCATAAACCTGGGTAAATTAAGCTAGTGGGAGTGGTAAACCTCCTAATAGAGTAGCCTGCTTGCTTTGTGTAGTTAGGAGAATGAGGACTCCAGGCTCTTCTATTACCAGGTTTACCGCTACCTCCATCTTAACTTACCCAGGTTTGCCACTTAACCACCTACTTGGAATACCCCCCTGAGGCGGCAGAGTTGTTGGCAGTGAATAATAGCCTACACGAGATTGTAAATTGATGTCATTAATTGCTTAACGTTACCTACGTTTACCTATGGGGGAGAAAAGGCGATATTGTACTTGATTAACATTGATTTTGGCAGCTAAATGGAATGTTATGGAAAATGCAACCATCCTGAACAACCAAATTTAGGCTATATTAGGCTAACAGCTGTCCATATTCTGTCCCATTTCTCTAGCTATTTCAACACAACATCAGTAGCCTAATGTTAATTATTGTGAGTGAAAACGAAATGGCATAGTAGCATTAGTTTTGGCATGAGAAAATTTAAACTGTCTTTCAATTCATTGGCTAGATGGACATAAGAAGATTTTTTAAGAGAGTGAGTGAGGAGCAGGAGCAGGGAGCTGATGCTGAGGAGGTCTGCGTGATCGAGGTCAGTAAAGGTCTACAGAGAAAACAGGAGCGAGTCCAATGCACCGTTAAGAACGAGGTGTTTGGCCGCAACATAGTGCAACGCTTTCCTCGAGTTAAAAATGATAAAATGTTGCAAATGTCACATATAAGCTGAATCGGAACCGTAGGAAAAGTTTCAAAACGTTGTGACGCTGAACTTGGCCAAGAGTGAAAAGTCGAAAAGAAAGTAATCCCCATATTTATATGCATTTAATCAAGCTTGGATAAAAACACAAAACAAACAGCAAGTGATGGCCCACATGTAATGCATCTCAAACTCGACCTAGGTGTTTTTTTCCCCTAAGGAGTTGTCTTATATTCATGCCCTTTATGCCCTTATTTCATATTTAATTCTGGCAATCTTGAAGACACCTCCTCTGTTCCATAACATATGCTTCTTTCCTATGATGTTATTGTACATTTATGATGACTTTTATTTTGGGCTAAACTAAGTAGGCTAAGACCAAATGCATGGCACCTTCCTTAGTTTTTTTTTAATTTGTGTTTTAACTCATCCCGTAGCAAGCAATTAAATAATGAAGGCTGGTTTTGAAATAGCACAGAAATGTTAAACTTAACTATCAGTTTAAGCCCATTTGTTTGTTTGATATGTGCTCTGAAAAGTAAGTGTCCCCCAAAAGGTTAACGTATCTTGTATACTTATTTGGCAGAATAAATGTTTGAGAAATATTCATTTGTTCTTTATTGCCAGATTTCACGAGGATTTTGAACTAAGCTAGTTGTAATTAAACTAATTAAATAAAAGGACCACAACATTTCCTCCTGTTCAGTGCATTAGACTGAAATAAATAGCTTTATTTGGAAATATAACATATTTAATTTGTAATGGATATATTTGCAAACATCTTTCTTCATAAACATAAGATGCCTCTAATGAACTGATTTAGGCTTATTTTTAATAAAAAGAAGATATCCTGAAGGAAAAGAAAGTGATCCATATAACAGGTTGCGATAAATGTTCTTCAAATAATGAATTAATTGACGAAGCCTTTGTAGGTGCGATGAAATAGCACAGCGCGTTCATTCTAATACACACTCCTGGGGCTAAGCCCCCCCTATCTCTCAATCCTAGTGACGGCCC